>JAHHZJ010000741.1:0-35615 GCA_021437245.1 Aegilops speltoides | reverse complement strand
ATTCCTACGAGGCCATCATGAGGTTAGTTATAGCAGCAACGCTGTTAGAGCAACGCTGCCATCGCTATTTAGCATAGTAGCAGCGCTTCCCCGATAAGCGCCATCGCTAAGTTTCCTACAAAAATTTAGTCCCACCTCGCCCGTGAAGAGAGTTTATACCACCTTAAATATGTTACTTCCCACACTTTGACAAGCAATTGATCTTCATTGAACTCTATGTGTAGAATTTAGAGTTGCAATATGAGTCTTCACCGTTCCTAAACCGTGAGGACTCATATTGTCGAATCAGATTGTACACAAAAAGATCGTTGATGATCAATGTGTATTTTTGCATGTCGACATATATCAAGAGCGCTTATCTTGAAAAGCTGCTGTTGCTAGATAGCCTAACAAGAGCTGCTTTCTCCAAGAGCGCCACTGCTGCTTCATCTATCTCCACCCTTCGACCGATCCACTCACACACAGCCACAACTATCTGCATCACGCTGCTTCGCCGCTTCTCTCTCTCCGCTGGGGCTGCTGGGCACTGCCTCGCCGCCTCCGCTCAAGGCCTGGCTGCCACCTCCTCCTCCTTGCTGGACTCACTGCCTCCTCCTCCGTCTCCCCCTCTCCACTTCCGCTGGCCGCCGCTCCTCCGCCTCGCTTTCCTCCCGATCCGTTTTCCTCAATCGTCGCACTGCCGCATCCTCCAAGGCCTCCGCCTTCCTCCTCCATCCTACTTTCTTCTCTCTCGAGTCGCCTCCTTCTCTCTCCTGCCATATGCAACATTTGATTTAGTTGATTTAGTTGACTTAGTAGAACATTTTGATTTAGTTGATTTAGTACAACATTTTGATTTAGTTGATTTAGTTGATGTAGTAGGTTAGTTTATTTAGTTGACTTAGAACATTTTGATTTAGTTGATGTAGTAGGTTAGTTTATTTAGTTGACTTAGAACATTTTGATTTAGTTGATGTAGTAGGTTAGTTTATTTAGTTGACTTAGAACATTTTGATTTAGTTGATGTAGTAGGTTAGTTTATTTAGTTGATTTAGAACATTTTGATTTAGTTGATGTAGTAGGTTAGTTTATTTAGTTGACTTAGAACATTTTGATTTAGTTGATGTAGTAGGTTAGTTTATTTAGTTGACTTAGAACATTTTGATTTAGTTGATGTAGTAGGTTAGTTTATTTAGTTGACTTAGAACATTTTGATTTAGTTGATTTAGTAGGCTAGTTGATTTAGTTGACTTAGAACATTTTGATTTAGTTGATTTAGTAATCCTTTGCTCATATTGCTTTAGGAAGAATGGCGCCACCACCACCACTATGTCAATCTGGTAAGTCAAGATGCGCCAAAGAGCCTTGCAACCGGCAAGCTGTTCGGCATCTACTTCCGCCAAGTTTTCATGCGGCGTAAGAAATTAGATGAAATGTAATAACTATTTTATTTTTAGTGTTGCCATTACTGCATTGTGTCATTTTGCTTAGTTTACACAGATCGTCCCATGCAATGTGAGGTTGAAATTCAACAAGTCGACTGTGAGACACTGTGACATTTGAGGCTCTGGGGCCGTACACTATGGAGGTCGAGAAAGGACGCAATATGTCGCAGATTGGAGGAGATGGATGGGCCTGCTTGTCGCCGTCAAGATGCATCTTATCGGTGGTGAGTTGATCAGCTTCAACTTCCGAGTAGAAAGACTCCAAACTAGCTGTCATTTATCTCAACCTCGTGGAAGATGATGAAGATGACGAAGATGATGAAGATGATGAAGATGATGAAGATGATGAATATGATGAGGACCCACTTCATGAAGCCATCGTAGCTCAAAGAACAAGGCTGAGTGAGGAGGAGGTGTCCAACCTGTGGGACATAATTCCGCCACGCGTCGACTTTGTCGGGTGCCATTCGTGACCCGCTTGACAAATACCATGGTTGATCGACATGATATGGTATGTTATACTTACAAATGCAAATTAATAGTGTGAATTACTTAGTGTACAGTCCAATGATATGGTATATGTTGTGTGGAATCTAATCGATGATATATATGTTTTAGTGTAGAGTTCGATCACATGCTTATTAATTGATATGTTTTTCTTATTCGTAAATTGGCAAAGAGCATATCTCGTGAGTTATGGTATCGAGCCCGATGAAGAAGGCTCAGCTGGACTACGCCATCGCAAGGGGCTCCACACAACCTGTACTTTCCGCTGGACACCTGATTGCGCACACACTTAAGCTCGGTTGGGTGGAAGAAATTCTCGATGGCAAGAATCTTCGTGTTGGACAAAGCTATCCTAATTACTATCAGAACACCAACCGCCAGTGCTTGAGGATGATGATTGTCTTCGATATCATCTAGAACTACATGTGTGTGTGGCTATATCATCTAGAACTATATATGTGTGTGTGGCTATATCATCTAGAACTACATATGATGATCGTCGTCGATATCATCTAAAACTACATATGATGATGGTCGTTGATATGACCATGCATGTACCGCTTGAGGATACATTTTGGTGTGCATGAAATTAGAAGATTCAGTAGTTTTTTCGTTTCAATTACTTTGCCGTGGTTTGAACTAAAACCACGCATTTAGTAATTTGGAACGGCGAGTACTACCGCATCTAGTAATGGTTTATGAATTTGATGAAAGATAGTACCTAGTTTCTAGCATCCGAAGGGGAAATGAAATGGAAAATGATGAAAGAGATAGCAGAGCGTTGATGAGGAAATCGCCATCGCTAGCTAATAGTAGCTGCTCCTAAAAAGCGCCGCTGATATCGCTCAACAAGAGTAGCGCTTGGTTCGGCCGCTTACTACTATGAGTTAGCTATAGCGCCTTATTAGTAGCGCTGCCACCAAGGCCGCTAGCTCGAAACCTGCACGGCTGCTAGCCTTTTCCTAGTAGTGTATACATGTGTTTTCATCTATGATATGCCACCCATAGTGGTGCCACCCATGCATTTTTGTGAATTGTGTAGTGAGTGAATCAAGCTTGTGAATTGTGTAGTGAGTGAATCAAGCTTGTTAAGTAGGGTACTTGTTGTTGCTGTTTTCCCGACAGATTCTGTTATATTTTGTTGCTACGTAAACCTGCTGCTACTAGTCATTTCGTGCATTATTCTGGAGATGTTCACTAAGAATGTTTTGTTATACATATCTTAAAATATCCATTCATGCCCCTGGTTGCATTTATAGCTTGCTGTATCATGTTGTTATCTTGCTCCAAAGTTTGCTAAATAATGTTGCTGTCAACCTGTTAACATGAAGTTCAGTTCTGGCCATGTGCTTTTCTAGTGATCCATGCACCCTATGAACTTGCTCTTGCCATGCTTAGCTTCATAAACATGTATTCTTACTGTTGGTTGCCTTTCCATGCCATGTATTGCTCTGTAGTGAGTGGTTCAAGCTCACCAACATGCCTACTAATCGTTGTTCTTGCCATGTATGAATATGTCATATAACTTGTCATGTTTACATGGGTGCCATCATATCTTCTGATCCTTTTTGGCTCATGGTCAGTAAGGGACTTTTGTTCTATGCAATTAGTAGATTCATGCCATGCCTTTGTTTGCCATGATAAGTTCCTGTAACATGTTGTTTGATAGCTCTAAACATTGCAACCTGATGCTGTTTTCTGATAAGTCCGAAACTGTTATAATTTGCAATCTTTCCATGTCTTTTGAGCATGTTCTAGTTGTTTCGGAGATAGCTCAGTGTTCATGTTTTGTCATGCTTTACCTTTACTTCATGCACATGCATTTTGTTATTATGTTGGGGTGCTGTAGCATATTGTTTTGATGCTTGTAATATGCCTAGTTGCTGTTTTGGACAGATTGTTGTTATGTCTTGTGTAGAGTGTATGTGTTGAACCGCTGTTCGCTTTTGAGTGTGCTCTATATGAAACTTGCTTGATTTTGCATGTAGTTCCATATTACCATGTTGCATCCTTGTTTTGGTGTGTTTGCTTGATGTTTGGGTGCATTTTGCATCAATGCCATGTTTAACTTGTTTTGCTCATATCTTCTAGGCCATAGCTCCGGATTAAATGAACTTTATATGTAACTTGACTAGAATCTCGTGTAGATCATCTTGGTGCTTCTTAATTTGCTGTTTAAGAACTTGAACATAAGGTTTATTCAGTTCTGGACCAACTTCCAAACTTGCAAACGAGGACTTACCGGAATTGTTATATGTTGTTCCCGGCCTCATTTTAACTTGCCTTGATGTGTTGTTCTTGTTTGCATCATCTCTTGCCATGAGTAGCCTCATCTAGCTTTCTCATGCATCATGCTTGTTTGTGCATCATGTCTTGTCTATGTGTGGTGTGTTTACTATGTTGTGTGCTTCTTCTCGATATTTCCTGCTTGCTATGATCGTGAGGATTCGCTCGCTCACGCTTGGTTCGCCTTCGTGGCTTCATCTTCTTCATGGACTCGTTATTCTTCCTAGCGGATTTCAGTGTAAGATGACCATCACCCCGATCTCACTATTCTTCCTACCAAACCGTTGTTTGGCTATGTTACCGCTTTGCTCAGCCCTCTTATAACGCTGTTAGTTGCGTGAAGTTGAAGATTGCTCCATGCTGGACAGGATTTTGTTGGGATATCACAATATCTCTTATAATATTAATGCATCTATATATTTGGTAAAGGGTGGAAGGCTCGGCCTTATGCCCGTGTTTTGTTCCACTCTCCGCCCTAGTTTCCGCCATACCGTATTATGTTCCCGGATTTTTATGCTCTTACGCTGGTCGGGTGATTTATGGGACCCCTTGACAGCTTCGCTTTGAATAAAACTCTTCCAAAGAAGGGCCAACCTTGGTTTTACCATTTGCCTCACCACCACCTATATTTCCTTGGGAGTAATTAACCCAAGGGTCATCTTTATTTTAGCCCCCCGGCCAATGCTTGTCTAAGTGTTGGTCCGAACCGGTAGATCGGGGCCTCGGGAAACTCGAGGTCTAGTTTTACTCAGAGGATGTCTCATCCGGTTGCCTCGAGAACGAGATATGTGCAGCTCCTATCGGGATTGTCGGCGCATCGGGCAGCTTTGGTGGTCTTGTTTTACCATTGTCGAAATGACCTGTAAACCGGGATTCCGAGACTGATAGGGTCTTCCCGGAGAAGGTATATCCTTCGCTGATCGCGTGAGCTTATCATGGGTTGTTGGGACACCCCGCAGGGTTATAAACTTTCGAGAGCCGTGCCCACGGTTATGTGGCAGATGGGAATTTGTTAATTTCGGTTGTAGATAACTTGACACCAGATCCGAATTAAAACGCATCAACCCCTGTGTAGTCAGTGATGGTGTCTTCGGCGGAGTCCGGAAGTGAACACGGTTTCGTGTTATGATTGACGAAGTAGGAGTTCAGATCACCTCTTGATCAGCATTTAGCTTCACGACCGCTCTTTGTTTCTCTTCTCCTCTCATTTCCGTATGTTAGCCACCATATCATGCTTAGTCGCTGCTGCAACCTCACCACTTTACCCCTTCCTTTCCCATTAAGCTTTGCTAGTCTTGATACCCATGGTAATGGGATTGCTGAGTCCTCGTGGGTCGACAGATTACTACAACAACAGCTTGCAGTGTACAGTGTTATGCGATGATCATGAAGCGAGAGCGATGTTTACTTGTTTTGGAGTTCTTCTTCTGCTTCTTCTTCGATCAGGGGATAGGTTCTAGGTCGGCAGCCTGGGCTATCAGGGTGGATGTCGTTTGAGTTTCTGTTTGTGTTTCATCCGTAGTCGGATGTTGTTCTCTTATGTAAGATGATGTTGTATTTGTGTGGCATTTTATGCCTCTTGTGTGTATCCCTACCTATTATGTAATGTTGATGTAATGATATCCACCTTGCAAAAGCGTCTTCAAGATGCACTTCTATCCTTGGTGGGACCTTCGAGTTCCTTTTATGATAGGGTCGATCTTGGGCGTGACAAGTTGGTATCGAGCCTCGACCAATCTTAGGAGCCCCTTGATTGATCGTGTAGTTTGGCCGTTGTTGAGTCTAGAAAAAACTGTTTTCGGAGTTTAGTTATATCGAGAGTAGGAATTCTTTTTACTCCTCCGCCTTCGCCGCTCCGTAAGGAATTTTGACGAGGTGTTCGAGTTACTCCTCTTCCCTTCAATTTTTTCATTAGGTTCACGAGTTGGTTTTCCAATCGTTGTTCCTCAGCTCCTTTCATCCGGTGCATTTCTCGTCAAGTTGACTCGACCTCTTCATCTTTGCCAAGTTCAATCTCTCATTGTCTTTTTTCCCACCGCCCACCCCCTTTTTCTTCTTGGAGTCCGAGTCCGTAATTGAGTATCCATCCTACTCATGTAAGTCTTTGCATTCTTTCCTCAATAATTTTAACCGTGTTTTCTCTTCAAGTTATTCATCGGTTTCCCCTTCCAGTTGCCTTTGTTTTCCGCCCTCCCACCCTTTTCTTCTCGGAGTCTGAGCATCTATTCGAGAAGCAATTTCATTCATGCGGAGCCTCTTTAGTCTTTCGTAAATTATTTCAACCAGAGAATTCTCATCTCGCTCATCATTCTTCTTTCCTTTCTTTTCCTATGGATTCAATTCAAGTTTTTTTCCGGTTGATCATATTCTTTCCCTCGCTCAAGTGTTTTCCTGCTCGCTTGCCTCTCGCCATTCAATCATTCCTGAGTTTGAAGACATCTCAGAGATTCGTCTGTTCCAATTAATTCAAGGTTGTCACCTCATCCAAATATTTTAAGTGTTCCAAAGGCATCATCCATCTCTTCAACAATCCTTTTCAATGGTGTTTTCTTTTTAGTGGGTCCATAACCCATGTGTCTTTTTCCAGATCTTACCGACTCTTCTAATTATTATGAGCCATTCCTATTTCTTTTCAAGTCTGACGTAAGTATGATTTCATCAGTCAGATGCCTTTCCAAGATCGATTTCAAATTCTTTTCATTGTTGGCTCAACCTTTTCGGTTTTCATTGTCCCGGAGTATCTCAGTAATTTTGGTGGTGTTTCTCGTCATCATTTGAAGATTGAAGAAGAGTTTTTCCTCTAAATCTTGCTCGTTCTCTTGAAGATTCGGGGTTCTAGCTTGATGTTATCCTCTCGAATTATTCCATTTGTCAGATATTCCTTTGCTTACCCATCCGAGCATGTCGAGTTGTTTTTCCATTTCTTTTCACCGGAGGCCATCATTCCAGCTTATCGCTCTCTATTTATCCTGGTTTCGCTCAAGTGTTCTTTAATCAGTTCATGATCTCTTTGTTATTTTGCATCTAAATCCCTCGAGCATATTGGTTCTTCCGATTCTTCCCGTGATTCATTCTCTTCGTCATTTAATTTTTGAATTCTTACTATGGTTCGCTCAAGATTCTTTTTCCTTGATTATCATTTTAATTCATTCGTTCTTTTCAATCCTACCGTGGTTCATGAAGACCTTCTCAAGTTTGCGATATGTCACTTCAATCCTTTTCAAGAAGAATAAGTAGTATGCAAAATCCAAAGGCTTGTCATCAATTTAATTTGATGAAGGATATAAGCATATAATAAATCTTATTCTTATTTCATCCAAATGAGTAATCCCTTCCTTCGAGTTTGTTCTTGATGAATAAATTCTAGCTTCAAGTGTTTTCATCTTTTCTTTTCCGAGTTCAAATTCCTTGGCCATTTCTGCTTGAACCTCAATCTAAGTCATCGAAGATTTAATCTTATTTCTTTTTCATCCTTCATTCTATCTCATCATCCTTTTGTTACCGGAGTTCTTCATGGTGATTCTTCATGATTTAATTCATTCTTCAAGTGTTCATCAAGATTCTTTGGAGGAGCTCAAATATCTTCCTTCTTGCCTCTCAAGTGCAATTAATTCTCTCAGATTCTTTTGAAGTGGAGTTTTGCATTTCTTCGCTCTTCTCAGCTATTCAAGTATTTGGTTGTGGTATAATTTCACCTCTAGTTTTGAGATGCTTTTGATAAGTCCTCAACAAGCTTATTCTTTCGTTGTTAATTTTCTCAACAACTCTATTCAATCCTTCCTTCTAAGTTCTTTTCATTCTATTTCAATTCTTTCCGGAGGTTTTGTGCCAAGTCTTCATCAAGTATCATTCCATCCTCTCAAGCTCGTGTTCTATTCCTCCATGTTTCAGCGGAGTGTCGCCTAAATCCTTCATTTTATTCGCTTCTTATCTCGCTCTAACCGGAGTGGTTTCATAGTCTATATTCAGTGAGTTTTCGATTCTTGTCATTCTCGCTGCTCTCACTTCGCCCTCGAGTGCTCTCGATTCCTTGCTTCTTCTCTTGAGTTCTTGGTTCACCTTACCCCTTTCCCTTCCGCTCGGTCCTAAGATCTCGGACGAGATCTCTTGTTAGTGGAGGAGTGTTGTAACGCCTCGATTCGACGCGCCTGGTGTCCGCCAGTTATTCGCTGTTGTTGCCAAGACATTTTCTTGCATGTTGCATTTTATCATGTCATCATGTGCATCTCTTTTGCATACGTGTTCGCTCTCATGCTTCCGAGCTTTTTCTCCGTCTGTCTGCTTTGCCATCCCAAGACTCCTATGTCCTCCGCGCCTCTTTTGCCTCTTTTTCGTGTGGGTGTTAAACTTTCTCGAATGGCCCGAGGTTTTCCAAGCAGCCTTGGTATACCACCGTAGACCGCCTGCAAGTTTCGTGCCATTTGGAGGTCGTTTGATACTCCAACGGTTAACCGGGAACCGTAGGCCTCTTTGTGTGCAGCCCAACACCCTTCCAAAGTGGCCCAAAACCCAGCAAACTCCCTCCATGCTTTTGGCCGCTCGATCATGATCGTGGGCAAACCGCCCCCATTTGGACTCTCCTAGCTCCCTCTACCTATTTATAGACCCTCTCCCGAAATTCCTGGTCTAACACTAGCCTCCTTCTACTCCAACACGGACGAATCCCCCATCACGGACATGTACGCCACACCTCCACCAACCGGAGCCCTCCATGCGCCCTCCCGCATCCACCGAGCTCCCCAGCCACTGCTGCTGGCCCGCCAGAGAATCCATGCCCGCCTGGCCGATCTGGCTTGAGGCGCTCAAGGCCACCTCTGGCCCTCGGCGCCTGCTTGCTCTGGCCCTCGACGCCGACCTCCCGCCGTCTCTCGTGGCCTCCTGCTGCTTGCCGGACTCTGGTCTGGCCGGTGCCCCTGTCGAGCCCACGCTGCCCCCAAAGGCTCTCCACTGGGCCTCCCTTCCTCTCTCTCTTCCCCTACTCCCTTCCCTTTCACAGAAGCAGTCCTCGCCGTCTGGCCCGGCGCGCTTCACCTCGCTCGCCTCAGCTTTGATTCATCGGGATCCGCCTGCCTCGCGGGATCCAGCCACCGGCGCCGCCCCATGGCCTCCCTTCGCCCTCCCACTCGGGCGCCGAGCGCCTCAAGGCTGCTGTCCGCCGATCAGCGCGATCACACTCTGGGCCTCCCTGCTGCCCAGCCCAAGACCCCGCCTGCCTCACCTCCTCTCCGCAAATGGGCCGAGCCCAATGGGTGAGCCCGCTAACCTCGCCCTGCACGCTTTTAGTATTTTATGCATATCATGTTTGTTTTGAAAAATCGGCTAAGCCCCTCGTTATTTTGCATTATCATGCCATGTTCGTCGATCATAACTCGCTCCGTAGCTTCATGCGATAATATGTCAAATTGTTCGCTTCGACGAGTACTTCGCTTAATTCAATTGCATCATGTTCATTTGAGTCCATCTTGATGCCCTAAATGTCATGGAAGAGTGCATGTTGTCATTAATCACGAAACTGTTATAACATGCTCATTTGTCATTTTTGCCATGTTTGATGTGTGCATCCTATGAGGTTGATGTCTACATGTGTTTTGATCTATGATATGCCATCTTCACAAAGGTGCCACCCATGCTTTTTGTGAGTTGTGTAGTGAGTGCATCAAGCTTGTTAAGTCGGGTACTTGTCGCTGTTTTTCCCGACAGATTCTATTATATTTTGTTGCTATGTAAAACTGCTGCTACTAGTCATTTCGTGCATTATTCTGGAGATGTTCACTAAGGATGTTTGGTTATACATGTCTTGCTCTATCCATTCATGCCCCTGGTTGCATTTATAGCCTGATGTATCATGTTGTTATCTTGCTCCAAAGTTTGCTAAATAATGTTGCTGTCAACTTGTTAACATGAAGTTCAGTTTTGGTCATGTGCTTTTCTAGTGATCCATGCACCCTATGAGCTTGCTCTTGCCATGCCTAGCTTCATAAACATGTATTCTTACTATTGGTTGCCTTGCCATGCCATGTATTGCTCTGTAGTGAGTGTTTCAAGCTCACCAACATGCCTACTTATCGTTGTTCCTGCCATGTATGAATCTGTCATATAACTTGCCATGTTTACATGGGTGCCATATCTTCTGATCCTTTTTGGCTCATGGTCAGTTAGGGACTTTTGTTCTATGCAATTAGTAGATTCATGCATGCCTTTGTTTGCCATGATAAGTTCCTGTAACATGTTGTTTGATAGCTCTAAATATTGCAACCTGATGTTATTTTCTGAGAAGTCTGAAACTGTTATAATTTGCAATCTTTCCATGTCTTTTTGAGCATGTTCTAGTTGTTTCTGGAGATAGCTCAGTGTTCATGTTTTGTCATGCTTTACCTTTACTTCATGCACATGCATTTTGTTATTATGTTGGGGTGCTGTAGCATATTGTTTTGATGCTTGTAATATGCCTAGTTGCTGTTTTGGACAGATTGTTGTTATGTCTTGTATAGAGTGTATGTGTTGAACCGTTGCTCCGTTTTGAGTGTGCTCTATATGAAACTTGCTTGATTTTGCATGTAGTTCCATATTACCATGTTGAATCCTTGTTTTGGTCTGTTTGCTTGATGTTTGGGTGCATTTTGCATCAATGCCATGTTTAACTTGTTTTGCTCATATCTTCTAGGCCGTAGTTCAATTAAATGAACTTTATATGTAACTTGACTAGAATATCGTAGATCATCTTGGTGCTTCTATACTTGCTGTTTAACAACTTGAACATAAGGTTTATTCAGTTCTGGACCAACTTCTAAACTTGCATATGAGGACTTACCGGAATTGTTATATGTTGTTTCCGGCCTCATTTAAACTTGCCTTGATGTGTTGTTCTTGTTTGCATCATCTCTTGCCATGAGTAGCCTCATCTAGCTTTCTCATGCATCATGCTTGTTTGTGCATCATGTCTTGTCTATGTGTGGTGTGTTTACTATTTTGTGTGCTTCTTCTCAATAGTTCATGTTTTGTTGCATCGCCGGATTCGCTCGCCTAAGCTTGGTTCGCCTTCGTGGCTTCATCTTCTTCATGGACTCGCTCTTCTTCCTAGCGGGATTTCAGCAAGATGGTCGTCACCCTAGATCTCACTACTATCATTGCTATGCTAGTTGCTTCGTTTCTATCGCTTGTCGCTACCTATCTTTTGCTCTTCAAGCTTCCCAAATTGCCATGAACCTCTAACCTTTGACACCCTTCCTAGCAAACCGTTGTTTGGCTATGTTACCGCTTTGCTCAGCCCCTCCTATAGCGCTGTTAGTTGCGTGAAGTTGAAGATTGCTCCATGGTGGACAGGATTTTGTTGGGATATCACAATATCTCTTATATTATTAATGCATCTATATATTTGGTAAAGGGTGGAAGGCTCGGCCTTATGCCCGTGTTTTGTTCCACTCTTGCCGCCTCGCTTGGCCATATACCGTATTATGTTCCCGGATTTTTGCTTTCCTTACGCTGTCGGGTGATTTATGGGACCCCTTGACAGTTCGCTTTGAATAAAACTCCTCCAGCAAGGGCCAACCTTGGTTTTACCATTTGCCTCACCACCACCTATATTTCCTTGGGAGTAATTAACCCAAGGGTCATCTTTATTTTAGCCCTCGGACAATGCTTGTCTAAGTATTGGTCCAACCGAGTAGATCAGGGGCCTCTGGGAAACTCAAGGTCTGGTTTTACTCAGGACGCCTCATCCAAAGGCTGCCCCGAGAACGAGATATGTGTAGCTCCTATCGATTGTTTCACAAGATCGGGCAGCTTTGCTGGTCTTGTTTTACCATTGTCGAAATGTCTTGTAAACCGGGATTTCGAGACCGATCGGTCCGCCTAGGAGAAGGTATATCCTTCGTTGATCACGTGAGCTTATCATGGGTTGTTGGGACACCCCGCAGGGTTATAAACTTTCGAGAGCCGTGCCTGCGTTATGTGGCGATGGAATTTGTCAATGTCCGGTTGTAGATAACTTGACACCAGATCCGAATTAAAACGCATCAACTCGCGGTGTAGCCGTGATGGTCTCTTCTGGCGGAGTCCGGAAGTGAACATGGTTTCGTGTTATGATTGACGTAAGTAGGAGTTCGTGATCACCTCTTGATCATTACTAGCTTCACGACCGCCTTTTGTTTCTTCTCGCCTCATTTATGTATGTTAGCCACCATATCATGCTTAGTCGCCGCCGCAACCTCACCACTTTACCCCTTCCTTTCCCATTAAGCTTTGCTAGTCTTGATACCCATGGCAATGGGATTGCCGAGTCCTCGTGGGTTTCACGATTACTACAACAATAGTTGCGTATAGGTTATGCTATGATCATGACGCGAGAGCGATGTTTACTTCTTTTGGAGTTCTTCTTCTGCTTCTTCTTCGATCAGGGGATAGGTTTCAGGTCGGCAGCCTAGGCTAGCAGGGTGGATGTCGTTTGAGTTTCTGTTTGTGTTTCATCCATAGTCGGATGTTTTTCTTATGTAAGATGATGTTGTATTAGTGTGGCATTGTATGCCTCTTGTGTGTGAAGGAAATATGCCCTAGAGGCAATAATAAAGTTATTATTTATTTCCTTATTTCATGATAAATGTTTATTATTCATGCTAGAATTGTATTAACCGAAACATAATACATGTGTGTATACATAGACAAACATAGTGTCACTAGTATGCCTCTACTTGACTAGCTGCTTATCGAGATGGTTATGTTTCCTAGCCATGGACAAAAGAGTTGTCATTTGATTAACGGGATCACATCATTAGGAGAATGATGTGATTGACTTGACCCATTCCGTTAGCTTAGCACTTGATCGCTTAGTATGTTGCTATTGCTTTCTTCATGACTTATACATGTTCCTCGTAACTATGAGATTATGCAACTCCTGCTTAACGGAGGAACACTTTGGGTACTACCAAATGTCACAACGTGAATCGGGTGATTATAAAAGAGTACTACAGGTGTCTCCGAAGGTACATGTTGAGTTGGCGATTTCGAGATTAGGTTTTGTCACTCCGATTGCTCTGGAGAGGTATCTTCGGCCCTCTCGGTAATACTCATCACCTAAGCCTTGCAAGCATGTAACTAATGAGTTAGTTATGAGATGACGACACGCGAACGAGTAAAGAGACTTGTCGGTAACTAGATTGAACTAGGTATTGGATACCGACGATCAAATCTCGGGCAAGTAACATACCGATGACAAAGGGAACAAAGTATGTTGTTATGCGGTTTTACCGATAAAGATCTTCGTAGAATATGTACGAACCAATATGGACATCCAGGTCCCGCTATTGGTTATTGACCGAGAATGGTTTTAGGTCATGTCTACATAGTTCTCGAACCCGTAGGGTCCGCACGCTTAACGTTTCGATGACAGTTTTATTATGAGTTTATTCGGAGTTTGTTCGGAGTCCCGGATGAGATCGGGGACATGACGAGGAGTCTCGAAATGGTCGAGACATAAAGATCGATATATTCGACGACTATATTCGGAGTTCGGAAAGGTTCCGAGTGATTCGGGTATTTTTCGGAGTACCGGAGAGTGACGGATTTCATTGGGAGAAGTATTGGCCTTATTGGGTCCTCAAGGGAAAGAGAGAGGGCTGCTTAGGCAGGCAAGGCGCCTTCTCATGGCCTAGTCCGACTTGACTAGGGGAGGCCGCACTCCTCCTTCCTTCCCTCTCTCTTCCCCTTCCTAGTCTCCTACTCCTAATACATGGAAGGACTCCTAGTTGACTAGGAAAGGGGGAATCCTACTCCGTGGAGTAGGACTCCCTGCATGCACCATAGTAGACGGCCGACCTCCCCCGCTTCCACTCCTTTATATACGGGGCAAGGCACCCCATGGACACACAAGTTGATCTTCGTGATCATTCCTTAGCCGCAGGCGGTGCCCTCCACCATATTCCACCTCGGTCATATCGCTATGGTGCTTAGGCGAAGCCCCGCGCCGGTAGAACATCATCATCGCTACCACGCCGTCAGGTTGTCGGAACTCATCCCCGACACCCTCGTTAGATCGGAGTCCGGGATCGCCATCGAGCTGAACGTGTGTGAACTCGAGGTCTGATGTTCGGTGCTTGATCGGTCTCGATCGTGAAGACGACGATTACATCAACCGCGTTGTCATAACGCTTCGCTACGGTTCACGAGGGTATGTGGACATACACTCTCCCTCTCATTGCTATGCCATCACCATGATCTTATGCGGTGCGTAGGGAATTTTTTTGAAATTACTACGCCCCCAACAAAGGGCATCCGAGCCTAGGTTTTATGCGCTGATGTTATATGCACGAGTAGAACACAAGTGAGTTGTGGACGATATAAGTCATACTGCCTACCAAAGATGTCATACTTTGTTCAGCGGTATTGTGAGATGAAGCTGCCCGACCGACATTACGCCAGACGCTTACGCGAGACTGGTTTCACCGCTACGAGCACTTGTGCTTAAAGGTGGCTGGCGGTGTCTCGCTCTCTCACTTTAGTTGAACTGAGTGCATACGCCCGGTCCTTGTGAAGGTTAAACGGAGTCTATTTGACAAACTATCTTTGTGGTTTTGATGCGAGGTAAGAACGGTTCTTGCTAAGCCCGTAGCAGCCACGTAAAATTTGCAACAACAAAGTAGAGGACGCCTAACTTGTTTTTGCAGGCATGTTGTGATGTGATATGGTCAAGACGTGATGCTATATTTTATTGTATGAGATGATCATGTTTTGTAACCGGTTATCGGAATCGCGTAAGCTCTATGGTTGTCTCTTTGTGGCATAAGATGCAAGTGCCAAATAATTGTTTTACTTTATCGCTATGCGATAGCAATAGTTGCAAGAGCAATAGTGGGCGAGATGACCATGTGACGCACACATTGATATAGATCAAGATGATGAAGATCATGGTGTCGCGTCGTGACGATATAAAGATCATGACAGATTTTGGAGATGGAGATCAAAGGCTAAGATGATCATGGCCATATCATGTCACATATTTTGATTGCATATGATGTTTATCTGTTATACATCTTATTCTTGCTTTGATTGACGGTAGCATTTTAAGATGATCTCTCACTAATTATCAAGAAGTGTTCTCCCGAGTATGCACCGCTGCAAAGTTCGTCGTGCCTGCACACCACGTGATGATCGGGTGTGATAAGCTCTCACGTCCATCTACAACGGTGCAAGCCAGTTTTGCACACGCGAATACTCAAAGTTAAACTTGACTAGCCTAGCATATGCAGATATGGCCTCGAACACGGAGACCGAAGGTCGAACGTGAATCATATAGTAGATATGATCAAGATAGTGATGTTCACCATTGAAAACTACTCCATCTCACGTGATGATCGGTTATGGTTTAGTTGATTTGGATCACGTGATCACTTAGATGACTAGAGAGATGTCTGCCTAAGTGGGAGTTCTAAGTAATATGATTAATTGAACTTAAATTTATCATGAACTTAGTCCCGGTAGTATTTTGCAAATTATGTTGTAGATCTATAGCTTGCGTTGTTGCTTTCATATGTTTATTTTGATATGTTCCTAGAGAAAATTGTGTTGAAAGATGTTAGTAGCAATGATGCGATTGGATCCATGATCCGAGGTTTATCCTCATTGCGCACGTAAGAATTATGTCCTTAATGCACCGCTAGGTGACAAACCTATTGCAGAGCGATGCGACGTTATGAACGCTTGGCTAGCTCAAAAGGATGACTACTTGATAGTTTAGTGCACCATGCTTAAACGGCTTAGAATCGACTTCAAAGACGTTTTGAACGCTCATGGACCATATGAGATGTTCCAGAGTTGAAGTTAATATTTCCAAAGAAATACCCGAGTTGAGAGATATGAAGTCTCCAACAAGTTCTAAAGCTAAAAGATGGAGGAGAATCGCCAACTAGTGAGCATGTGCTCAGATTGTATGGGTACTTCAATCGCTTGAATCAAGTGGGAGTTAATCTTCTAGATAAGATAGTGATTGATGTAATTCTTTCTAGTCACCATCACTAAGTTACTAGAACTTCGTGATGAACTATAGTATTCAAGGGATGACGAAAACGATTCCCGAGCTCTTCGTGATGTTGAAATCAACGAAGGTAGAAATCAAGAAAAGAGCATCAAGTGTTGATGATTGACAAGACCACTAATTTCAAGAGAAGGGCAAAGGAAAGAAAGGAACTTCAAGTGGAAAGACAAGCAAGTTGTCACTCCCCGAAGAAGCCCAAAGCTGGACCATGGCCTGAAACCGAGTGTTTACACCGCAAAGGAAATGGTCACCGAAGCGTAAATGCCTCAATATTTGGTGGATAAGAAGGATGGCAAAGTGAACAAGGGTATATTTGATATACAGATTATTGATGTGTGATGTCACATCCCTAGTTCTGGTATGACCTAGACTAGCTAGTCATTTGTGCATCATGTTTATATTCCATTTAAATTTGAAATGAGGATTGGTGAAACCCTCAGAATCATTTTTGAAATGACCCAAATAAAAATTTCTCCAAAAGGGTCCAAGAAAATGTTCATGTTGCTCTAAAAATATTGGATGAGATAAAAATAAAACCAATATTTTTAGGAGCTCAAAAGTATTTATTTTGGGCATTTGGAATTAATGCATAAATATTTGCATTGGAAATATATTAGTTATATATATTAATATATGTCCAAAAATTATGCCACTTGTTGGGGAGCTCGAATATTTCCACTAGCCCTCGCAAATTTGGCATAAGTAAATAAAATGAGTTAGTATTTTAAACTAAACCAAAACAAATTACGAAAACAAAAAATGTAAAATGAAATAAAGAGGATCTTACCTAGGTCACCACTCAGGCAGCTGGGCACTGTGCAGCCCAAGAACCCAACAGCCGGCCCAGCCCACCGCCTCCTCCTCTGTCTCGTTTTCCTCCCTCGACAGAGGATTCGGCGCAGGTTCACGCTGCACACTGCGCCGCCAAGGCCACCTCCTCCCTCCCCGCCTCGCCTCCCCCCTCATCGCCTCGATGGCCCGGACGACGCCACGCGACGCCCGCACCTCTCTCCTCTCTCATTCCTCCCTTCCTCGTTTTCTCTCTCCGACCGCCAACGCGCTGCCGCCACTGGCCAGAGTCAGAGCCACCGCGCTTCTTTGAGAGCATCTCGAGCCATCCTCGAGCTCCGCGCGTCCTCATCCTTCTCCGCTTAAGCCGCAAGACGCGGAAGCCCCGAGAGCCGCCATCGCCACCTTTCACCTCCGCCGGAGATCGCCTCGCTTCCACTGCCTCTAGCGCTTCCCCGCCACACCGAGCAGCCCCTGCAAGCCCGCCGTGAGCCCCGCCATCTTCTCCTTCTCCCTAGCCTTCGCGCCTTCTAGCCCCTCGACGACGAGCCAAGCTCACCTCCGCTGAGCCTGCCAGCCGGTGACATTCCGGCGACCCTGTGGCCACCCCACCATGCCCAACGGCCTTGTGAGCTCGCCAGAGGCCCTAGGAGGCAAGAGCCATGCTCGCAGCCTGTAGAATCGACCTCCTCCGGCCGAACTCCGGCCGCCGCCGAGGTCGATGCCACTGTCAGCCTGGCCCACCCCACGGCCTCCCGCGTGATCCATTGGATGCGCGCGAGCCTGCATCGCAGAGGTGGTCTCCGCCACGCTTGGTCGCCGGGAGGGCGATTGCAGCCCGCCACTGCTCGCCTCGGCCAAGGCGCAAGTCGCCGTGGGTTAGCCCTGCTGACTGGTTTGACCTCGCTGACTGTGGCTCACCACCCCGTGTCATCGACGCTGGGGCCAGCCTCTGCTAATTAAACAAGTTTAGGTTAATTTAATTAAGATTAGCCACACCATCGACACATGGGTCCCACTGGTCGGATTTGACTCGACTCGCCGCTGACCACGACGCCAGTCGACGATTTATTCATTTTCTGATTTAAATTAACCAGAAATTCCGTAAAATGTTCAAAACTTCAAAATTCATATCAATTCAACCGTAGCTCGATTGAAATAAATTATATATGAAAAATTATCAGAAAAATGCAATCTTTCCATCTGTACCAGTTTCATGCATGAAAACCAAGTTATACCTGCTGTACAAGTGAAACACTATAATGGCTTATATAAAGAGCTTATTTTGAGATGCATTTGAACCTTTGGTTCAAATGGACTTCAAACCAAATGAATACTAGTTGCATTAGCTCAAACAGCATCACATCTTCATGCCATGCTCATGCATCATATTGTTGCATACGCTTGTGTATTGATTGTCGGCACTGCTCCTTCTCGAGTAGGTCCCGCCTCGAGAGTGCTCGAGACTACCTGCCTATGAAGCAAAGGTCTTCCTTGTTGATATACCAAAAGCAAACCCCTTGTTCATTCCGATATAACCCTACTCTCTCGCCCAGCTCTCGCTATTGCATTAGGACAACAACGATTCATCTCGCTACTTTGTGCTGCGGTAGTTGAACCCATTCCTCTCGCATGACCTCATTGCCACAAGAATAGTTAAAACCCACTAGCATGTGTAGGAGTTGATTGAGCCATGTTGTGTTCCTACCATGCTATGCCTGCTATTGCTTAGAGTTGTGTCGTCCGATTCATTGGGAATGAATTGGAGCAAAGGCTCTATGTTCGATGTCGAGAGTGAAGTGTGTGAACACGCTTTTGGTAAAGGTAGCGTGAGAGGCCATGTAGGAGTACATGGTGGGTTGTCTCATTGGAACCGGCCCTAAGCATCGAAGTTCTATGTATGTTGTCCAATGACTCGATACTACCACACATTGGGATCCTTAATTGACTCTCTCGACTTATTAACCAACTTGGTCTCTGCTCAGGAGTCGCAACTAGTTTCGTGTTTGTAGGTAGTGTTATTTTTCAATCAAGCGCCACCCGCAGGTGGGCTTGGGATGCATTAGGCACACGTGGCCTGGTGTACCGAGTGGCACCCGGATGGTGGGCTCGGGAACCCCGCACACATCGCTTGGGGGTGTGAGCGACACCCCGCCGGATCTCCTTGAGGATGGAACCCAATAGGCGATAAACCTGGCTAGAGTCTTGTGTGGTTAGTCGTCGTGGGCCGACTCTCGCCAAAGCTTCCGCTTGAAGGTTGCCGAGATACACGACGGTACATGGTGGTAAGTGGCGAGAGCGCAGTGAAGAAGTACACCGCAGGTTAACATGATCTATTCAATAGCCGGGTCCATGGTTATGGACTTCTTGGATGCTTACATGGTACATAGACAACTTGAAGTGGATACTATAAAATGTTCAAGATAAGTGTGAGTACTATGGATGGCCTTCTCGTAGGGAGACGGGATGAATCCATAGTAGTGTATTGAGTGGTGAATAGTGGACCTGCAGCGCCTATATCACCTCAAAGAAGTTCTCGTAGTCGAGAACAGATAGCCACAGAGTCAAAGTCGGCTTGTCGCAACTAAACCCCACATTACCCTCTTGATACAAAATGCATGTATGATAGGATCTCGATAAGTCTTGCTGAGTACCTTGTACTCATGGTGCTTTATTTATGTTTTTGCAATGAGACTTCGGTCTTACTAGTGTTCTCGTGGACTTCGACAAGTAGCTTGTACCTCACCACGATCTTGATCGGATATTGTAGATAATCGCTCTTCAGCCTTTTTTCATTTGTAGATGTCTGCATCTGCATATGTAATGCTTCCGCTTGTTGCTTGTATGCTCGTATGATGGGTCTTGTGACCCCTCGCTTGCAATAAATGCTATGATGGCTCTTTGAGTCTTATCTATATGAGTTGTTGAGTTATGCTGTGATGCCATGTTGTACAGCACATACGCGCATGTTATGCGACGCGTAATGTGTATTGCTATGTGTGGATCCGACTATCTAGTTGTTTATTCTTAGTAGCCTCTCTACCGAAATGTCTACTAGTGCTTCCATCGAGCCATGGTAGCTTGCTACCGCCCGAACACTTAGGTTGGCCGGCATGTGTCCTTCTTCGCTCTCGGTCCGTCCTTCGGGAAATGTCACGATGAATACCGAGTCCTCGTTAGCCCGCTACAGCCCGGTTCACCGAGTCCTCATAGCCCAAAGCTACAGCCTCGATTCACTCGCCGATGACCGACACGCTCGGCGTCGGGTCATGGATGCCTGTCCTCGTAAGTTTGTGCCACTTTTGGGTTTACAACTAGCCATGTCAGCCCGGCCCTTATCATATGGATGCTAGCGACACTATCATATACGCAGCCAAAAGGCGCAAACGGTCCCGCAAAGGTAAGGCGACACTGTGGGGATACCGTATGTGAGGCCGCAGTGATATGAAGTGTTACATGCTAGATCGATGTGGCATTGAGTCGGGTCCCGACAGCTTTGGTATCGTGAGCCCCGATCAGAGGATTACCAAGCCAAAGTGGTCAAGTTGAGTCTAGAAATTCTTTAGTTATGTAAGGGAATTGATTGTGGGAAGGAACGTAAGGCTCTTTTTACTCCTTATACCTCATGGCCTTCTCGACCGAAGTCACCCTATCTTTCCTACGGGTTAAGGAACTAGGCTATCTCTTCCGTGATATTAGATCACGTGTTACTACTCCGTAGTTCCATAGGATTGGTTTATTACATATATACCCCGCCGAGTACCTCAAGTAACCTGTTTAGTACTATCCCAGAACCTTGAGTGGTGATGTTGAGTATGTTACTACCCCATTTTAGCAGGATGTCTCATTCTGAGCATTTTACTGCCGTTATGCTGCCGGAATGGCCCTAGGAGTTCGAGAGTTACTAATTTCCTTGACCTACATTCTATAGCCTATAGTTGATGCTGATTCCGTCCTTGGCTTCGCTTCTCAGATGTCATCAGCTAAGCGAAGTTCTGCTGCTCGAGCCGTAACCACGGAGATGGTAGGGATAAGGATCCTCCCGACCAACCTTCGCTGTCGAGTTCATGCTAGAGATGGAGAGAAACAAGCGTGAGTCTAACCGCTTGTTGGCACGTATCGAGGAGAACACCGCAGATCGCTCAAAGGATCTGCGGACCTTCATGACTTCATCCGCTTGCACCCACCCACCTTTCATCATTCCATTGAGCCACTCGATGCGATGACCGGCTCCGAGCATCACCCATAAGCTGCGCTCGCTGAACGAGCTGAAGATGACAAGGTCACCTATGCCACATACCACCGGAAGGTCCCGCTAGTCTTTGGTGGCGTAACTATGAGACTATGCTTCCACCGGCCGATTCCTACTTGAGGGATTTCATTGAGGCTTTTCATGAGCATCACATTCCCCAGGCCCTCCTTGATCGCAAGAGAGAAGAGGTCTGTAGCTTCACCCAGAGTAAGATGGCTGTTGATGCTTACAGCAGAGAGTTTGAGAACCTTGCTCGTTATGCCACAGAAGAGGTGTCCACGGACGCCAAGAAGCAGGCTAGGTTCCGGAAGGGTCTCAACCCCAAGTTGCATCGTGATCTCCACTTGCATCATTGTGATACATTCCACGCTCTTGTGAACAAGGCAATTAATGCAGAGACAGCTCAGCTCACATACGAGGAGTCTCGTAAGCACACCCGTGATGTGGGATCTTCTTCCGGTTCTAGTTCTCAGAAGCGCCGGATTTGGGTTCCAAACTCCGCTCTTCCTCCCGGATATTCACCAAGGCCATCTTATGTGGTGCCTTCCCAGCCAACAGATGCTCCACCCAGCCTACCGGTAGACCGCTTGTCGCTATGGGTCCACATCCAACTTCGTGGACTTGCTTCACATGCGGGAAGCCGTGACACTATGCACGGATCGCTTCTTAGACTAGTTATGCTCCACCCCGCTCGAGAAGTCTGCTGCTGCCGGTAAGCCATCACGCAAGATGATCGTCAAGTCAGCCCCCATCGAACGTGGACGGTGCATCACGCCCGCTAAAGACGCCATGATGATCCGGATGTCGCTCTTGGTACACTCCTTGTAAATTGTCACCCAACATCGGTTCTGCTTTGATACCGAGCATCTCATTCTTTATTTCAAGGCTATGCTCGCTTGCATGACATGTCATTTTGTGATATGCCAACTCCGCTTGAAATCCAAACCCTGTGGTCTAGATGGCAAACCACCGTAATCGCTATGGTAATGAAACCTTGTTGATAGACTTGTATTTCTTGCATCACTTGTAGCCCTCAAGTCCTCGATATTAACATCATCTTGGGTATGGACCGATGACAGCTCATCATGCCAAGATTGATTGTTACACCAGATCTGCTCAGCTTACACACCCATCTCGCAAGATAGTCACCGCTCCACCAGAGTTGCAAAGCGCCAACTCTATTCTTAATGCCACCTCTTCCGCATCTTCAATATATCCCGTAGTCCGTGACTTTCCTGATGTCTTTCAGAGGAACTGCCAGTGTTCCACCCGATGAGATGTAGAGTTCGCTATAGATCTTATCCCAGAACTGCTCCAATTTCTAGGAGACCTTACAAGATGGCACCCTTAGAACTAGCCGAGCTTAAGAAACAACTTGATGAGTCCTTGCAAAAGGGTTTCATCCGCCCTAGTTCATCTCCTTGGCTTGCCCCATCCTCTTCGTCAAGAAGAAGGATGGTACGGACCGGATGGTTGTAGATTATCGTCCCGTTAATTCGGTCACGATAAAGAACAAATATCCGCCCCCGTGATCAACGACCTGTATGATCAGCTCGCTGGATCCTTAGTCTTCCAAGATGGATTTGAGGTTAGGCTACCACCAAATCAAGATCAAACGGGACATTCCTAAACGGCTTTTGTCACTCGTTATGGCCAGGACGAGTACACCGCCATGTCCTTTGGTCTAACCAACGCCTCCAGCCACTTTCTCCCGCTTGATGAACTCGATCTTTATGGAGTACTTAGATAAATTCATCGTGGTTTACCTCGATGATATTCTTATTTACTCAAGAACGAGCAAGAGCATGCCGAACATCTTAGACTCGTGTTAGAAAAACTCGAGAGCACCGCCTTTATGCCAAGTTCTCCAAGTGAATTTTGTTGCCGTAAGTGACCTACCTAGGCCACGTAATCTCCGTAAGGGCATTGCTGTCAATCCCGAGAGAGTTAAGGCCGTCTTGATCGACTCCACCAAACCGTTAAACAAGTTAGAGTTTCCTTGGTCTAGCCACTATTGCCACCGCTTTCTTGAAAACTTCTCCAAAGTAGCCAAACCCTCACGGAACTTCTCAAGAAAGATAAAAGTTTGAGTGGTCCCCACAAAGGTGAGTACAGCCAGAACCAAAGGACGCCTGACTTCTCTCCCATACTTGTGCCACCGGATTTCACTAAAGACTTTGTTATCATCGCAACGCCACGATGTGGACTAGGTTGCATTCTCAAGGTGATCACATGTGATTGCCTATGCATCTCGACAGCTTGCATCCACATGAGGAGAATTATCATACACATGATCTAGAGCTTGCACCCGTAGTCTATGCACTCAAGACCGGCGACATTACCTTCTTGGTAAACGCTAGTAGATCTACACCCACCACCATAGTCTCAAGTATATCTTCACCCAACCAGATTTGAACCTTAGGCAAAGATGTTGGTTGGAGTTGATCTCATATTACGACTTAGGAATTACCTACACTCCGTGCAAAGCCAATGTCATGGCTGATGCGCTTAAGTCGAATCCTATTGCAAAAATCTCTTGTTGCAGTTAGGCCAACCACTTCTCCATGAGGAATTTCAGAACTTAACCTTCACATTGCTCCTCATGGATTCCTTTCTACCTTGGTGGCGTAAACCTACCTCAAGGATCAGATCATTATCGACCGTAAGTTTGATAGGGTGTTATCCGTGATCAAGAGAAACATTAAGAAGGAGTTGGTAGATGTTTCTATGGATGATCGAGGTGTTGTTTTCTTTGAGAATCGCCCGGTGGTTCCTAAGAAGCAACATCTACGACAACTAATCCTTAAGGAGGCGCATGAATCTCCTCTCATGATTCATCCCGTAGTACTAAGATGTATCAGACCTACGCCAGAGGTTCCGTGGACTAGGATGAAGAGAGAAATCGCTGAGTTCATTGCTAAATGTGACGCTTTGTCGTCACTATAGGCAGAGCATCAAAGACCTGCTGCACCCTTCAGCTTTTAGCTATTCCCGAGTGGAAATGGGATAAAGTTGGTATGGATTTCATCACCGCTTTCCCAGACCAAGAAAGGGAATAATGCTATCTTCGTAGTCGCTTGACCGCCTTCCAAAGTGGCTCACTTCCTTCCTGCTCGAGAGAGTATCACCGCTAGCCAGCTCACCGACTTATATATTTCCTAATAGTATCACTTCATGGTGTTCCACTAGAGATCAATTCAGACCGCGGGCAGTCTTTTTCACTTCTCATTTCGAGAGTTTCCAACCGCCATGGGAACCCATCTTTCCTTCAAGACCGCTTTCCACCCTCAATCAAGTGGTCAAGTGGAACGGGTCAATCAAATTCGAAGACATGCTCAGAGCTTATGCTATCTCATTTGGTATGGATTGGGAGAAATGTCTTCCTTTGCTGAGTTTGCTTATAACAATAGCTATCAATCCAGCCTCAAGAAAGCTCCTTTTGAGATTCTCTATGGACTAAGATGTCGAACACCTTTGAACTGGTCGAAACCGTGAAAGACAATTCTTTGGACCGACATGATCCAGAGGCGTAAGAGCAAGTTCGTGATCATTCGTGAGAATTTGAAAACAGCCCGCCTCACGAAGAGCCAAGATGATCGCCATCATAAGGATATGACTTATGAAATTGGCGATAAAGCTTACCTTCGGGTTACTCCTTTGAAGGGTACCCATCGCTTCGTATCAAGGGCAAGTTGGCCTCGCTACATTGGTCCTTTTCGATTCTCGCTAAACGAGGAGAGGTTACCTACCAGCTTGAACTACCCCCACATCTTTCTCGAGTTCATGATGTCTTCCACGCCTCTCAACTCGACGCTGCTTCTCGGATCCTATCCGCGAGTGGACCACTTAAACGCTTGATCTCCAAGATAACCTCACATATCAAGAGTATCCAGTTCAGATTCTATATCAAGAAGAGAGTGTCACCGACGCCATAACATCAAGTTTCTCAAGGTTCAAGTGGTCTCATCATTCCGAGAGAGAAGCTACTTGGGAGCGAGAAGATCGCCTTCGACCGAGTACCCTCGCTTTCTTTCCGTCGACCCTAATCTCGGACGAGATTTTTTCAAGTGGGGCGAAATGTCACATCCCTAGTTCTGGTATGACCTAGACTAGCTAGTCATTTGTGCATCATGTTTATATTCCATTTAAATTTGAAATGAGGATTGGTGAAACCTCGTAATCATTTTTGAAATGACCCAAATAAAAATTTCTCCAAAAGGGTCCAAGAAAATGCTCATGTTGCTCTCTCAAAATATTGGACAGAGATAAAAATCAAACCAATATTTTTAGGAGCTCAAAAGTATTTATTTTGGGCATTTGGAATTAATGCATAAATATTTGCATTGGAAATATATTAGTTATATATATTAATATATGTCCAAAAATTATGCCACTTGTTGGGGAGCTCGAATATTTCCACTAGCCCTCGCAAATTTGGCATAAGTAAATAAAATGAGTTAGTATTTTAAACTAAACCAAAACAAATTACAGAAAACAAAACAGAAAAACAGAAATAAAGAGGATCTTACTCGGGCCACATGCAGGCGGCTGGGCACTGCAGCCCAAAGAACTCCAACAGTCGGCCCAGCCCACTGCCCCCTCCTTTGTCGCCTTCCTCCCTCGACAGAGGATTTGGCAGGTCCGACGCCACACAGACCGCCAAGGCAAGGCCAACTCCTCCTCCCTGCCTGCCTGTCTCTCCCTCGTCGCCTGATGGCCCGGACGACGCCACGCGACGCCTGCACCTCTCTCCTCTCTCTCATTCCTCCCTTCCTCGTTCTCTCTCTCCCGACCGCCTCAACGCGCTTGCCGCCACCGCCAGAGCTGAGCCACCGCGCCTTGAGAGCATCTCGAGCCGCCCCGAGCTCCGCCGCCCTCGCCCTTCCGCTAAGCCGCAAGATGCGGAAGTTCCGGAGAGGCGCCATCGCCGCTTTCACCTCCGCCGCCCGAGATCGCTCTCGCTGCCCGCTGCCTCTAGGCTGCCCCGCCACACCGAGCAGCCCTGCAAGCCCGCCAGAGCCCCGCCATCTTCTCTCCTTCTTCCCTAGCCTTCAGGCCTCTAGCCCTTTGATCGCACGAGCCAAGCTCACCTCCGCCGAGCCTGCCGCTGGTGACATTCCGTGACCCTGTGGCCACCCCACCATGCCCAACGGCCTTGTGATCTCGCCAGAGGCCCTAGGAGGCAAGAGCCATGCTGCAGAGCTCCGAGACTCGACCTCCTCCTCCTCGCCGAACTCCGCCGCCGAGGTCGATGCCTGCCGCCTCGGCTCCACCCCACGGCCTCCCGCGTGATCCATTGGATGCGCGCAGCCTGGCATCGCAGAGGTGGTCTCCGCCACGCTTGGTCGCCGGAGGGCGATTTCGCAGCCCGCCGCCACGCCTGCCTCGCACGGCGCTAAGTCACGGGTTAGCCCCCTGCTGACTGGTTTGACCTCCTGCTTGACCAGTGGCTCACCACTCAGTCACCGACGCGGGGGCATAGCCGCTAACTAAACAAGTTTAGGTTAATTTAATTAAGATTAGCCACAGTCACCGACACATGGGTCCCACTGGTCGGTTTGACCTCGACCTGGCCGCTGACCACGACGTCAGTCGACGATTTATTCATTTTCTCGGATTTAAATTAATCAGAAATTCCGTAAAATGTTCAAAACTTCAAAATTCATATCAATTCAACCGTAGCTCAGATTGAAATAAATTATATATGAAAAATTATCAGAAAATGCAATCTTTCCATCTGTACCAGTTTCATGGATGAAAACCAAGTTATACCTACTGTACAAGTGAAACACTATAATGGCTTATATAGAGAGCTTATTTTGGAGACGCATTTGAAGCTTTGGTTCAAATGGACTTCAAACCAAATGAATACTAGTTGCATTAGCTCAAAAAGCATCACATCTTCATGCCATGTTCATGCATCATATTGTTGCATATGCTTGTGTATTGATTGTCGGCACTGCTCCTTCTCGATAGGTCCCGCTCGAGAGTGCTCGAGAGTACTGCTCTATGAAGCAAGGCCTTCCTTGTTGATATACCAGCAAGCAAACCCCTTGTTCATTCCGATATAACCCTACTCTCTCGCCTCCAGCTCTCGCTATTGCATTAGGACAACAACGATTCATCTGCTACTTTGTGCATGCAGTAGTTGAACCCATTCCTCTCGCATGACCTCGTCATTGCCACAAGAATAGTTAAAACCCACTAGCATGTGTAGGAGTTGATTGAGCCATGTTGTGTTCCTACCATGCTATGCCCTGCTATTGCTTAGAGTTGTGTCAAGTCCGATTCATTGGGAATGAATTGGAGTACAAGGCTCTATGTTCTCGATGTCGAGAGTGAAGTGTGAACACGCTTTTGGTAAAGGTAGAGGTGAGAGGCCATGTAGTAGTACATGGTGGGTTGTCTCACTGAACCGCCCTGCTAAGCACTCGAAGTTCTATGTATGTTGTCCAATGACTCGATACTACCACACATTGGGATCCTTAATTGACTCTCTCGACTTATTAACCAACTTGGCCTCTCCGCCCGTGAGTCGCAACTAGTTTCGTGTTTGTAGGTAGTGCTATTTTTCTACTGCTGGCACCCGCAGGGTGGGCTTGGGATGACTAGGCACACGTGGCCTGGTGTACCGAGTGGCACCCTGGATGGTGGGATCGGGAACCCCGCACATCGCTTGGGGTCGTGAGCGACACCCCGGCCGGATCTCCTTATGGATGGAACCCTAATAGGCGATAAACCTGGCTAGAGTCTTGTGTGGTTAGTCGTGTCGTACCGACTTTCGCCAAAGCTTCCGCTTGAAGGTTGCCGAGATACACGACGGTACATGGTGGTAAGTGGCGAGAGCGCAGGTGAAAGTACACCTCGCAGGTTAATATGATCTATTCAATAGCCGGGTCCATGTTATGGACTTCTTGGATGCTTACATGGTACATAGACAACTTGAAGTGGATACTATAAAATGCTCAAGACAAGTGTGAGTACTATGGATGGCCTTCTCGTAGGGAGACGGGATGAATCCATAGTAGTGTATTGAGTGGCTAATAGTGGACCTGCAGCGCCATATCACCTCAAAGAAGTTCTCGTAGTCGAGAACAGATAGCCACAGAGTCAAAGCTGGCTTGTCTGCAACTAAACCCCACATTACCCTCTTGATACAAATGCATGTATGATAGGATCTCGATGTAAGTCTTGCTGAGTACCTTTGTACTCATGGTGCTTTATTTATGTTTTTGCAAATGAGACTTCGGTCTTACTAGTGTTCTCGTGGACTTCACAAGTAGCTTGTACCTCAGCTACGATCTTGATCGGATGTTGTAGATAGTCGCTCTTCACCTTTTTCATTTGTAGATGTCTGCATCTGCATATGTAATGCTTCCGCTTGTTGCTTGTATGTTCGTATGATGGGTCTTGTGACCCCTGCTTGCAATAAATGCTATGATGGCTCTTGAGTCTTATCTATATGAGTTGTTGAGTTATGCTATGATGCCATGTTGTACATCACATACTTGCATGTTATGCGACGTAATGTGTATTGCTATGTGTGGATCCGATTATCTAGTTGTTTATTCTAGTAGCCTCTCTTACGGGAAATGTCTCCTAGTGCTTCCATCGAGCCATGGTAGCTTGCTACGCCCTAACACTTAGGTTGGCCGGCATGTGTCCTTCTTCGCTCAGGTTCTGTCCTTCGGGAAATGTCACGATGAATACCGGAGTCCTGTTAGTCCGCCACAGCCCGGTTCACCGGAGTCCTCGTAGCCCGCTACAAATACCGGATTCACTCAACATGACCGACACGCTCGATGTCGGGTCATGGATGCCTCGTCCTCGTAAGTTTGTGCCACTTTGTTTACGATTAGCCATGTCAGCCCGGCCCTTATCATATGGATGCTAGCGACACTATCATATACGCAGTGCCAAAAGGCTAAAACGGTCCCTGCAAAGGTAAGGCGACACTGGGGATACCGCATGCGAGGCCGCAAAGTGATATGAAGTGTTACATGCTAGATCGATGTGGCATTGAGTCGGGTCCCGACATGTGCCTTACTAGTGTTTATAGTAGCCCCGAGTATTTGATACTTGTTCGGTTGCTAAGATTAGTAACTCAAACAGGAGTTACGTATCAAACAGAGACTAGTTGAAGGGAAAGTGACGATGAGTGTTGGAAGTAGTTCCAAGATTGATATGATCATCATCGCACACTCCCTATACTTTCGGATTAGTGTTAAACCTAAATAAATGTTATTTGCGCTTATGCTGAGCATGAATATGATTTGATCGTGTTTATTGTAATACGGTTATTCATTTAAAATCGAGAATAATTGTTGTTCTGCTTACATGAATAAAACCTTCAATGGTCATACACCCAATGAAAATAGTTTGTTGGATCTCGATCGTAGTGATACACATATTCATAATATTGAGGCCAAAAGATGCAAAGTTAATAATGATAGTGCAACTTATTTGTGGCACCCGCTTTGGGTCATATCGGTGTAAAGCGATGAAGAAACTCCATAAAGATGGATTTTCGAATCACTTGGTTATGAATCATTTGATGCTTTATAACCGCGCTTTTGGGCAAGATGACTAAAACTCCATTCTTCGAACAATGGAACGAAAGCTATCGACTTATTGGAAATAATACATACCGATGTATGCGCACTAATGAGTATGAAGGCTCATGGCAAGTATCGTTATTTTCCGACCTTCACAAGATGATTTCAGTAGATATGGGTATATCTACTTGATGAAACATAAAGTCTGAAATAGTTGAAAGGTTCAAAGAATTTCAGAGTGAAGTGGAAAAATCATCGTAACAAGAAAATAAAGTTTCTGCAATCTGATCGCGGAGACGAATATTTGAGTTACGAGTTTGGTCTTCAATTAAAACAATGTGGAATAGTTTCACAGCTCACGCCACCTAGAACACCACAACATTATGGTGTGTCCAAACGTCATAACCGCACTTTATTGGATATGGTGCCATCAATGATGTCTCTTACCGATTTACCAATATCGCTTTGGGGTTATGCATTAGAGACAACTGCATTCACGCTAATAGGGCACCATCTAAACTGCTGAGACGACACCATATGAACTATGGTTTAGCAGTAAACCTAAGCTGTCATTTCTTAAAGTTTGGGGCTGCGATGCTTATGTGAAAAAGTTTCATCCTGGTAAGCTCGAACCCAAATTGGAGAAGTGCGTCTTCATAGAATACCCAAAGGAAATTGTTGGGTACACCTTCTATCACAGATCCAAGGCAAGATATTCGTTGTTAAAATGGATCCTTTCTAGAGAAGGAGTTTTCTCAAAGAAGTGAGTGGAGGAAACTAGAGCTTGATAAGGTAATTGTACCTTCTCCCTAATTGAAAGTAGTTCATCACGTAAATCAGTTTCAGTGATTGCTACACCAATTAGTGAGGAAGCTAATGATGATGATCATGAAACTTCAGATCAAGTTAATACCGAACCTCGTAGGTAAAACAGAGTGAGATCCGCACCAGAGTGGTACGGTAATCCTGTTCTGGAGATCATGTTACTTGACCATGACAAACCTACGAACTATGAGGAAGCGATGATGAGCCCAGATTCCGCGAAATGGCTTGAGGCCATGAAATCTGAGATATGATCCATATATGAGAACAAAGTATGGACTTTGATTGACTTGCTCGATGATCAGCAAGCCATGTTAAATGAATGGATTTTCAAGAGGAAGATGGACACTGATAGTAGTGTTACTATCTACTAAGCTCGACTTGTTGCGAAAGGTTTTCAACAAGTTCAAGGAGTTGAATACGATGAGATTTTCTCACTCAGATCGATGCTTAAGTCCGTCTCAATCATAGTTAGCAATTGCCACATTTTATGAAATCTGCAAATGGATGTCAACACCGCATTCCTTAATGGATTTATTAAAGAAGAGTTCTATATGATGCAACCGTAAGGTTTTGTCAATCCTCAAGGTGCTAATAAAATGTGCAAGCTCCACGATCCATCTATGGACTGGTGCAAGCATCTCGAGTTGGAATATACGCTTTGATAAGTTGATCAAAGCATATAGTTTTATATGGACTTACGATGAAGCCTCGATTTACAATAAAGTGAGTGGGAGCACTACAAATTTTCTCGATTAGTATATGTGGAGTGACATATTGTCGATCGTAAATGATGTAGAATTTTTCTCAAAAGCATAAAGGAGTGTTTTAAAGGAGTTCTTAAGACCTCAAGAAAAGCTACTTACATATTGAGCATCAAGAACTATTGAGATAGATCAAGACGCTTGATAAGATTTTCAACGAGTACATACCTTGGCAAGATTTTGAAATAGTTCAAATGGAACACCAAAGAAAGAGTTCTTGCCTATGTTGCAAAGGTATGAAATTGAGTAAGACTCAAATCCCACCACAAGCAGTAAAATAGAAAGAGAATGAAAGTCATTCCCTATGCCTCACCATAGGTTCTATAAAGTATGCTATGCTATGTACCGTAACTATTGTATACCTTGCTCAGATTTGACAAGGAGTACAATAGTGATCTAGGAGTAGATCATCGAACATTGGTCAAGAATATCCTTAGTAAGGACTAAGGAAATATTTCTCGATTATGGAGGTGATAAAAGAGCCCGTCAGAAAAGTTACCTCTGCAAGTTTTCACACCAATCCAAATGACTCTAAGTCTCAACTGATACATATTGAAAGTGGGAGCAATTAGCTAGAGTAGCTCCATGCATAGCATTGTAAACATAGAATATTTGCAAAATGCATACGACTCAATGTGATGCATCTGCTGACTAAGCTTCTCACGAGCAAAACATGATCACACCTTAGTACTCTTTGGGTGTTAATCACATAGCGATGTGAACTAGATTATTGACTCTAGTAAACCTTTTGGATGTTGGTCACATGATGATGTGAACTATGGGTGTTAATCATATATGATATGAATATTGGTGTTAAATCACATGGCGATGTGAACTAGATTATTGACTCTAGTGCAAGTGGGAGACTCAAGGAAATATGCCCTAGAGACAATAATAAAGTTATTATTTATTTCCTTATTTCATGATAAATGTTTATTATTCATGCTAGAATTGTATTAACCGGAAACATAATACATGTGTGCATACATAGACAAACATAGTGTCACTAGTATGCCTCTACTTGACTAGCCTGCTTATCGAGATGGTTATGTTTCCTAGCTTTGATTAACGGGATCACATCATTAGGAGAATGATGTGATTGACTTGACCCATTCCGTTAGCTTAGCACTTGATCGCTTAGTATGTTGCTATTGCTTTCTTCATGACTTATACATGTTCCTGAATTATGAGATTATGCAACTCCCATTTACCGAGGAACACTTTGGTACTACCAACGCCACAACGTGAATCGGGTGATTATAAAAGAGTACTACAGTGTCTCCGAAGGTACATGTTGAGTTGGCATATTTCGATATTAGGTTTTTTCATTCGATTGTCGGAGAGGTATCTTCGGCCCTCTCGTAATACTCATCACCTAAGCCTTGCAAGCATGTAACTAATGAGTTAGTTATGAGATGACGACATGAACGAGTAAAGAGACTTGTCGGTAACGAGATTGAACTAGGTATTGATACCGATTTATCAAATCTCGCAAGTAACATACCGATGACAAAGCGAACAAAGTATGTTGTTATGCGGTTTGACCGATAAAGATCTTCGTAGAATATGTACGAACCAATATGGACATCCAGGTCCCGTTATTGGTTATTGACCGAGAATGGTTTTAGGTCATGTCTACATAGTTCTCGAACCCGTAGGGTCCGCATGCTTAACGTTTCGATGACAGTTTTATTATGAGTTTTTAAGTTTGATGTACCGAAGTTTGTTCGGAGTCTAGGATGAGATCGGGGACATGACGAGGAGTCTCGAAATGGTCGAGACGTAAAGATCGATATATTGGACGACTATATTCGGAGTTCGGAAAGGTTCCGAGTGATTCGGTATTTTTGGAGTACCGAGAGTTACGGGAATTGTCGGGAGAAGTATTGGCCTTATTGGGCCTTGCGGAAAGAGAGAGGGCTGCCTAGGGCAGGCCGCGCCCCATGGCCTAGTCCGAATTGACTAGGGAGGGCCGCACCCCTCCTTCCTTCCCTTCTCTCTTCCCCTTCCTAGTCTCCTACTCCTAATACATGGAAGGACTCCTAGTTGACTAGAAAGGGGGAATCTTACTCCTGGGAGTAGGACTCCCCACGGCGCCATAGTAGAGGGCCGCCCTCCCTCCTCCACTCCTTTATATTCGGGGCAGGCACCCATGGACACACAAGTTGATCTTCGTGATCATTCCTTAGCCGTGTGGGTGCCCCTCCACCATATTCTACCTCGGTCATATCGCTATGTGCTTAGGCTAAGCCCCTGATCGGTAGAACATCATCATCGCCACCACGCCGTCAGGTTGTTGAACTCATCCCCGACACCGCCGATCGGAGTCCGGGATCGCCATCGAGCTGAACGGTGCTTAACTCGGAGGTCTCCGACGCTCGTGCATGGATCGGTCGGATCGTGAAGACGCACGACTACACATCAACCGCTTGTCATAACGCCTCGCCATCGCTCACGAGGGTACGTGACATACACTCTCCCTCTCGCTATGCCATCACCATGATCTTGGCGTAGCGTTGTAATTTTTTGAAATTACTACGCTCCCCAACAAAGTGTGTATCCCTACCTATTATGTAATGTTGATGTAATGATATCCACCTTGCAAAAGCGTCTTCAAGATGCGCTTCTATCCTTGGTGGGACCTTCGAGTTCCTTTAGGATAGGGTCGCATCTTGGGCGTGACACATGACCAATAGGTACTTTTGCTTGTGGGTTCCCCCTTTAAGGGGTCCAACCATGTCAAGCCCCCACACCGCGAACGTCTAGGTGATGGGTATAATTTTGAGGGCGGTGGGTGGCATGTCGCTCTGATTAGCAAAGAGCTAGCAACCGACGCATCGTTGGACTAAGTCCTGAGGATATGCCCGGGCCGCGGGCCAATAAAATCTCAGACGGAAGGCCTTGCCTAGAAGGGCCCGGGTTGCAGCAGGTGCCACGAGTCCGGGCGTGAATTTCAGCCAGAAGATTTCGCCTTCCTCTTCGGAGATGCACCTTGAAGGACTCCGTTGTGCTTTGTAGAGCTCTCCTCGTGGACCTTGTAGGCTTTAGATCGCCGTGCATTATGCAGCAGGCCTCATTTTTGTCTTGGGGAGTTCTCCGCCTGATTAAGTAGGCTAGAATGGTTCCGCCCACGGGCGATGACTGCCATTATTTCGTGGGCTGAAGGTGTTATTTCATTAGCTGAGCCGCCGATTGTGTCGTAATGTTCCTTGTCAAGGTGCGGTTGGTTGCGGATTGTTGTTTCGGACTCTCTTCCCATACTAAAGATGGCTTAAAGAGCCGCTCTGTGAAGATGTTTGAGGGACGACGCCACGCTATGCCGACAAGCGTACAACACATCGCCCGCGTTATTATCCTGCTACATGGTGGAATTCGAGTCCTTCGAACCGAAATGACAATTTAAAGACGGCAAGTACAGAGGCTGCCATTTTCGGATCCTTGGCATCAAAGTTCCATTTACTTGGGATATTGCAGGTTTGAATCCTCATGACCTCTAGGCATTGAACGCCCATGGAGATGGCCATCCGAGACCATGTAGAAGGGCCTCATATTCTCGCTGCATTGTTGGAGCCGTACATTATTTGAAGTATCGATTGACTGTGGTCTTCGGTTGGGGATGTCAAGACGACGCCATCCCCAAGCCGCCAACATTTTAGAGCCTTCAAGTGCATGATCCATTGAGTATGCGCCTGCATTTTAGGGAGTTCGCTTCAGTCCATTCAGCGATGAAGTCAGCCAAAACTTGCACTTTTATAGCTCGCCGTGGTTTGTAGGTTATGTCGAATGGTAAGAGCTCAATGGCCCATTTTGCAATCCTGCCCGTCCCCGTCATGTTGTTTATAATGTCGTTGAGAGGTACTTCGAGGCCACCGTTATCGAACACTTTGAAAGTAGTGTCGCAGCTTCCGGATATCATGAACACCGCGACGCTATCTTTTGATAATGTGGGTACTGGACTTGCATGGGGTTAAGACAAAGGATACGAGTACACCGGTTTTGAAGAGGGAATTTGTGTCCTTTTTGTTTCGCTCGACGATGAGTACCGCTTACAACTTGATGTGTTGCCGCTGATATATAATAGCATTGGTTCACCGGTTGGGCGCCGAACCGGATTTGTTGCTAATATGGCCTTTATTTCTTCGAGTCCAGCCGTGGTAGCATCCGCCCATTCAAGTGTTCGTGCAACCGAGG
>JAHHZJ010000740.1:0-20079 GCA_021437245.1 Aegilops speltoides | reverse complement strand
GTATTTCAAGGACTGCCATAGAATGGACAGATGTTCAATAAAACGGTCATAATTTTGTCATTCAGAATCCGTGTTCGGATCCACATGTACTCAAACACTCGCGCAAGGGTGCAAATCCAGAAAATACTCGCCATTGCGCCAGGAGGCCCGGAGTACCATCGAATTGTTGGGGAACGTAGTAATTTCAAAATTTTCCGACGCACATGTAAGATCATGGTGATGGCATAGCAACGAGAGGGGAGAGTGTTCGCTCACGCACTCGTGAGACCGTAAGCGAAACATTAGCACAACGCGTTGATGTAGTCGACGCTCACGATCCGACCGATCCAAGCACCGAACGCACGGAGCCTCCGAAGTTCAAAGACATGTTCAGCTCGATGACGATCTCCGCCCCGATCCAGCCAACTCCAAGATGAGTTCCATCAAGACGACGGCGCAGGACGATGATGATGTTCTATCGCAAGCAGGCTTCGCCTAAACTCCGCGACGATATGACCGAGGTGGAATATGGTGGAAGGGGCACCGCACACGGCTAAGGAACGATCCGTGAGATCAACTTGTGTGTCTATGGGCTGCCCCCGCCCCAGATATAAAGGAGTGAGGGGGAGGCCGGCCGCCCTTTGGGCCAAGGAGGAGGAATCTCATCCTAGTAGGAGTAGGACTCTCCTTTCCTACTCCTACTAGGAGGGGGAAGGAAGGGGAGAGGAGGAAGGAAAGGGGGCGCTGCCCCACCTAGTCCACCTGACCAGAGGGAGAGGGGCCACACCCCACCCCGGCCGCCTCTCTCTTCCCACCGAGGCCCATGTGGCCTATTAACTCCCGGGGTTCCGAACCCCCAAGACTCCGGTTTTCTCCAAATCACCCGAACCTCTCCTGTCCGAATATAGTCATCCAATATATCAATCTTTATGTCTCGACCATTTCGAGACTCTCGCCATGTCCGTGATCACATCCGGACTCAACAAACTTCGAACATCAAAACTTATAAACTCATAATAAAACCGCCATCAAACGTTGTTGCAAGGACTTACGGGTTCGAGAACTATGTAGACATGACCTAGAACCATTCTCGGTCAATAACCAATAGCGGACCTTGATGCCCATATTGGTTCCTACATATTCTACGAAGATCTTTATCGGTCAAACCGCATAACAACATACTTTGTTCCCTTTGTCATCGGTATAGTTATTTGCCCGAGATTTGATCGCCGTATCCAATACCTAGTTCAATCTCGCTATCTGCAAGTCTTTTACTCGCTCCGTAATACATCATCTCATAACTAACTCATTAGTTACATTCTTGCAAGGCTTAGCTGATGAGTATTACCGAGAGGGCCTGTAGATATTCTCCGACAATCAAGTGACAAAACCTAATCTCAATTATGCCAACCCAACATGTACCTTCTAAACACCAGAGAGCACCTTTATAATCACCCAGCTTACGCTAGACGCTTGGTAGCACACAAAGTGTTCTTCCGATATACGGAGTTGCACAACTCATAGTTGCAGAAGTTTGTATAAGTCATGAAGAAAGCAATAGCAGATACTAAACGATCAAGTGCTAGGCTAACGGAATGGGTCACGCCAATCACATCATTCTCCTAATGATGTGATCCCACTAATCAAATGACAACACATGTCTATGGTTAGGAAACATAACCATCTTTGATTAATGAGCTAGTCAAGTAGAGGCATACTAGTGACTATAGTTTTGTCTATGTATTCACACATGTATCATGTTTCCGGTTAATACAATTCTAGCTTGAATAATAAACATTTATCATGATATGAGGAAATAAATAATAACTTTATTATTGACTCTAGGGCATATTTCCTTCAGTCTCCCACTTGCACTAGAGTCAATAATCTAGATTACATAGTAATGATTCTAACACCCACGTGTTGATCATGTTTTGCTCGTGAGAGAGGCTTAGTCAATGGGTCTGCAACATTCAGATCCGTATGTATCTTGCAAATCTCTATGTCTCCCACTTGGACTTGGTCCCGAATGGAATTGAAGCGTCTCTTGACGTGCTTGGTCCTCTTGTGAAATCTGGATTCCTTTGCCAAGGCAATTGCACCAGTATTGTCACAGAAGATCGCTATTGGTCCCGGCGCACTAGGTGTGACACCTAGATCGGAAATGAACTCCTTCATCCAAACTCCTTAATTCGCCGCTTCGTAAGCAGCTATGTACTCCGCTTCACATGTAGATCCCGCCCGACGCTTTGTTTAGAACTGCACCAACTTACAGCTCCACCGCTTAATAAAAACACGATCCGGGTTTGCAATTTAGAATCATCTCAGACGTTGTCAAAGCTTGCATCGACGTAACCATTTACGACTAGCTCTTTGTCACCTCCATATAGGAGAAACATATCTTTAGTCCTTTTCGTGTATTTCAGATGTTCTTGACCGCTGTCCAAAGGATCCACTCGATTACTTTTGGTACCTTCCTGCCAAGCTTATTGCTACATACGCCGTCCGTCCACACAAGATTGCATACATGATAGAGCCTATGGTCAAGCATAGGAACATTTTTCATTTTCTCTCTATCTTCCGCCGTGGTCGGGCATTGAGTTTGACTCAACTTCACACCTTGTAGCATGTAAGAATCCTTTCTTTGCTCGATCCATTTTGAACTTTTTCAAAATTTTGTCAAGGTATGTGCTTTGTGAAAGTCCTATTACATCTTGATCTATCTCGATAGATCTTGATGCCCAATATGTAAGCAGCTTCACCGAGGTCTTTCATTGAAAAACTTTTGTTCAAGTATCCCTTTATGATATCCAGAAATTCTATATCATTTCCAATTAATAATATGTCATCGACATATAAAACTAGAAATGCTACAGAGCTCCCACTCACTTTCTTGTAAATACAGGCTTCTCCAAAAGTCTGTATAAAACCATATGCTTTGATCACACTATCAAAGCGTTTATTCCAACTCCGAGATGCTTGCACCAGTCCATAAATGGAATGCTGGAGCTTGCATACTTTGTTAGTACCTTTTGGACCAACAAAACCTTCTGGCTGCATCATATACAATTCTTCTAGAAATCCATTCAAGAATGTAGTCTTGACATCCATTTGCCAAATTTCATAATTATGAAATGCAGCAATAGCTAACATGATTCGGACAGACTTAAGCATCGCTACGGGTGAGAAAGTCTCATCGTAGTCAACCCCTTGAACTTGTCAAAAACCTTTCGCAACAAGTCGAGCTTTATAGACAGCTACATTACCATCGTGTCGTCTTCTTCTTAAAGATCCATTTATTCTCAATGGCTTGCCGATCATCGGCAAGTCAACCAAAGTCCATACTTTGTTTTCATACATGGATCCCATCTCGATTTCATGGCCTCTAGCCATTTTATGAATCTGGCTCATCATCGCTCTCATAGTTCGTGAGGTTCATCATGGTCAAGTAACATGACTTCCGAATGGGATTACCGCATCACTGTGCGGATCTTACTCGTAGACCCACGAGGTTCAGCAGAAACTTGATCCAAGTTTCATGATCAATATCATTAGCTTCCTCACTAATTGGTGTAGTCGCCACAGAACCGTTCTCGTGATGAACTACTTTCCAATAAGGGACTAGATACGCTTATCTCATCAAGTTCTACTTTCCTCCCACTCACTTCTTTCGAGAGAAACTCCTCTAGAAAGGATCCATTCTTAGCAACGAATGTTTTGCCTTCGGATCTGTGATAGAAGGTGTATCCAATGCCTCTTTTGGATATCCTATGAAGACACATTTCTCGATTTGGGTTCGAGCTTATCCGTTGAAGTTTCTTCACATAAGCATCGCAACCCCAAACTTTAAGAAACGACAACTTTGGTTTCTTGCCAAACCACACTCATAAGGCGCCGCCTCAACGGATTTTGATGGTGCCCTATTTAATGTGAATGTAGCCGCCTCTAAAACATAACCCCAAAACGATAGCGTAAATTGGTAAGAGACATCATAGATCGCACCATATCAAGTAAAGTACGAAGACGACGCTCGACACACCATTTCGCTAGGTGTCCGGTGGCGGAGTTGCTAAACTATTCCGCATTGTTTCAAATGTAAACCAAACTCAGAACTCAAATATTCTCTCCACAATCAGATCAGAGAAACTTTATTTTCTTGTTACGATGATTTTCCACTTCACTCAAATTCTTTTGAACTTTTCAAATGTTTCAGACTTGTGCTTCATTAAGTAGATATACCCAGATCCGCCAAATCATCTCGTGAAGGTGAGAAAATAACGATATCCGCCACGAGCCTCAACATTCATCGCACTACATACATCCAGATGTATGATTTCCAACAAATCTGTTTCTCCATAGTTCCGCAGAACGGTGTTTTAGTCATCTTGCCCATGAGGCATGGTTCGCAAGTACCAAGTGATTCATAATCAAGTGATTCCAAAGTCCATCAAGATGGAGTTTCTTCATGCTTTTACATCGATATGACTCTAAACGGCAAGTGCACAAATAAGTTGCACTATCCTTATCAACTCGTGATCTTTTGGCTTCAACATTATGAATATGTGTATCACTACTATCGAGATTCAATAAAATAGACCACTCTTCAAGGGTGCATGGCCATAAAAGATATTACTCATATAAATAGAACAACCATTATTCTCTCGATTTAATGAATAACTGTCTCGCATTAAACAAGATCCAGATATAATGTTCATGCTCAACGCTGCACCAAATAACAATTATTCAGTCTAAAACTAATCCCAAGGTAGATGTAGAGGTAGCGTGTCGACCGCGATCACATCGACTTTGGAACCGCTTCCCACGCATCGCCACCTCGCCCTGGCTGCTGCTCGCTTATTCAGTAGTTCCTGCTTCGAGTTGCAAATATTAGCAACAGTAACCAAGATCAAATACCCAAAGTGCTACTATGAGCCCTAATTAGGTACACATCAATAACATGTATATCACATATACCTTTGTTCACTTTTCCATCCTTCTTATCCGCCAAATACTTGGGGAAGTTCCGCTCAAAGGACTAGCCACTTGCAGAGAAGCACTCGGCCAGTGCTTAGGTCCGCACTTGGGTTTCTTCTCTTGAGCAGCAACTTGCTTGCCGCTCTTTTGAAGTTCCCTTCTTCTTCCCTTTGCCCTTTTTCTTGAAACTAGTGGTCTTGTCGACCATCAACACTTGATGCTCCTTCTGATTTCTACCTCCGTGGCTTTAAGCATCATGTAAGAGCTCGAATAGTTTTGTTCATCCCTTGCATACTATAGTTCATCACAAAGCTCTTGTAGCTTGGTGGCACCGATTGGAGAATTCGTCAATGACACTATCATTAGGAAGATTAACTCCCAGCTTGAATCAAGTGATTATTATACCCGCACATTCTCGAGTATGTGTTCACCGACGTAACTATTCTCCTCCATCTTGCAGCTATAGAACTTATTGGAGACTTCATATCTCTCAATCCGGCATTTGCTTGAAATATTAACTTCAACTCGAACATCTCATATGCTCCATGATGTTCAAAACATCGTGAAGACCTGGTTCTAAGCCGTAGCATGGCACACCGAACTATAGAGTAGTCATCGCTTTGCTCGCCAGACGCTCTTAACGCCGCTGGCCAGATCAAGAAGAGGTTCGCACCCAGCCGTGCTTCCAGACGAACTCTTCTTCAGGCAGAATGAGGATAATCTCAAAGTTACGGACCCAGTCCGTAATTGCTACCATCATCTTTCAACTTTGCTTTCAAGGAACACATTAAAATTCAACGAACAACAAAGACGAGCCATCTATCTACAAACAAACATAGACAAGCAAGATACTATCAGTACTAAGTTCATGATAAATTTAAGTTCAATTAATCATATTACTTAAGAACTCCCACTTAGAGAGACATCTCTAGTCATCTAAGTGATCACGTGATCCAAATCAACTAAACCATAACCGATCATCACGTGAGATGGAGTAGTTTTCAATGGTGAACATCACTATGTTGATCATATCTACTATATGATTCACGCCGACCTTCGGTCTCCGTGTTCCGAGGCCATATCTCGCATATGCTAGGCTCGCAAGTTTAACTCGAGTATTCTCGGTGCAAAACTGACTTGCACCCGCTGTAGATGGACGAGAGCTTATCACACCCGATCATCACGCGGTGTCTCGCAATCAAAGCAAGATAAGATGCTACCGCAATCAAAGCAAGATAAGATGCATAAAGGATAAACATCACATGCAATCAATATAAATGATATGATATGGCCATCATCATCTTGTGCTTGTGATTCCATCTCCGGCACCGCTGTGGATCACCATCGCCACCGCGCGACACCTTGATCTCCATCGTAGCATCGTTGTCGCCACGCCATCTATTGCTTCTACGACTATCGCTATCGCTAGTGATAAAGTAAAGCAATTACAGTATGCGCTGCATTTCATACAATAAAGCGACAACCATATGGCTCCTCGCCATTGTCGATAACTTCGTTACAAAACATGATCATCTCATACAATAAAATATAGCATCACGCCTTGACCATATCACATCACAACATGCCCCGCAAAACAAGTTAGACGCCTCTACTTTGTTGTTGCAAATTTTACGTGGCTGCTACGGGCTTAGCAAGAACCGTTTACCTACGCATCAAAACCACAACAATAGTTTGTCAAATAGACTCGCTTTTAACCTTCGCAAGGACCGGCGAGCCACACTCGATTCAACTAAAGCACCCGCCACCACCGTGTGCAAAGCACGCCGGTAGAACCAGCCTCGCGTAAGTGTACGCGTAATGTCGGTCCGGGCGCTTCATCCAACAATACCGCCAACCAAAGTATGACATGCTGGTAGGTAGTATGAATTATATCGCCCGTAACTCACTTGTGTTCTACTCACGATATAACATCAACGATAAAACCTAGGCTCGATACCACCGCTGGGGAACGAGTAATTTCAAAATTTTCCTACGCACACGTAAGATCATGGTGATGGCATAGCAACGAGAGGGGAGAGTGTTCGCTCACGCACTGTGAGACCGTAAGCGGAAGCATTAGCACAACGCGTTGATGTAGTCGACGCCTTATCGATCCGACCGATCCAAGCACCGAACGACGGAGCCTCCGAAGTTCAAGACACGCTCAGCTCGATGACGATCTCCGCCTCCGATCCAGCCGAGCCCGAGATGAGTTCCACAAGACGACGGGCAGGAGATGATGATGTTCTATCGCGCAGGCTTCGCCAAACTCCGCGACGATATGACCGAGGTGGAATATGGTGGAAGGGGCACCGACACGGCTAAGGAACGATCCGTAGATCAACTTGTGTGTCTATAGGGTGCCCCCGCCTCAGATATAAAGGAGGGAGGGGAGGCCGGCCGCCCTTTTGGCGCGCCAAGGAGGAGGAATCCTCCTCCTAGTAGGTGTAGGACTCTCCTTTCCTACACCTACTAGGAGGGGGAAGGAAGGGGAGAGGGGAAGGAAAGGGGCGCCGCCTCCTAGTCCACCCGACCAGAGGGAGAGGGGCGCGTGGCCCACCCCGGCCGCCTCTCTTTTTCCACCGAGGGCCATGTGGCCCATTAACCTCCCGGGGTTCCGTAACCCCCGCCTCCGTTTTATCCAAATCACCGAACCTTTCCTGTCCGAATATAGTCGCCCAATATATCAATCTTTATGTATCGACCATTTCGAGACTCCTCGTCATGTCCGTGATCACATCCGGACTCAACAAACTTTAGTACATCAAAACTTATAAACTCATAATAAAACCGCCATCAAACGTTGTTGCGGCGGACTCTACGGGTTCGAGAACTATGTAGACATGACCTAGAACCATTCTCGATCAATAACCAATAGCGGACCTGATGCCCATATTGGTTCCTACATATTCTACGAAGATCTTTAACGGTCAAACCGCATAACAACATACTTTGTTCCTTTTGTCATCGGTATGTTACTTGCCCGAGATTTGATCATCGGTATCCAATACCTAGTTCAATCTCGCTATCGCAAGTATCTTTACTCGCTCCATAATACATCATCTCATAACTAACTCATTAGTTACATGCTTGCAAGGCTTAGGTGATGAGTATTACCGAGAGGGCCTGTAGATACTTCTCCACAATCAAGTGACAAAACCTAATCTCAATTATGCCAACCCAACATGTACCTTCTAAACACCAGAGAGCACCTTTATAATCACCCAACATACGCTAGACGCTTGGTAGCACACATAGTGTTCTTCCGGTATACGGGAGTTGCACAATCTCATAGTTGTAGGAACTTTGTATAAGTCATGAAGAAAGCAATAGCAAAATACTAAACGATCAAATGCTATGCTAACGGAATGGGTCATGTCAATCACATCATTCTCCTAATGATGTGATCCCACTAATCAAATGACAACACATGTCTATGGTTAGGAAACATAACCATCTTTGACTAATGAGCTAATCAAGTAGAGGCATACTAGTGACTATAGTTTTGTCTATGTATTCACACATGTATCATGTTTCCGGTTAATACAATTCTAGCATGAATAATAAACATTTATCATGATATGAGGAAATAAATAATAACTTTTTATTGCCTCTAGGGCATATTTCCTTCACAAATACGGCCTTAAGCCGGAGTTTTTTGCCCAGAAAGTCAAAGAACATCATTCGTCGCTGTTTTTCAGACAAGTTTCTGAACCCATTGGCACTTCCTTTTGAAGGAAATTCGAGAGATTATGTTTCTTATAGCCATTAGCCCCCCTGGTAGGGACAAACGTACCTTTCTCGCAGATGCTCTATGATCCGCAAACTCATTTGATGTAAATTGAAGAAAATCCAGCTGTTATATGCCTTATTCTCCTTGTTTTCACCAATGGCATGTCAGAACTCATGCGCGGAAAGCTAAGAACAAAAGGGCATTCCCGTATCGGTCAATATATATGTGGAAACGATATTCCACTATAGAGGACAAGAAGGCAACAGCAAAAGCACACGAGAAAATGAAGTACTTTCAACGATCGCCATAGAATGGACAGATGTTCACTAAAACGGTCATAATTTTGTCATTCGAGTCCGTGTTGGACCCATATGTACTAAACTGCTCGCCATGAAAGGCTAATCCGTAAAATACTACCCGGCTATGCTTAGGAGGCCCGGAGTACCTCAAATTCGCCTTAAGCAGGAGTTTTTGGCCCGAAAGTCAAAGAACATCATTCGTCATTGTTTTTAAGACAAGTTTCAACCCAAAGGCACTTCCTTTAGAAGGAAATTCGAGAGATTATATTGCTTATAGACATTATCCTCTCGTAGGGACAAACGATTTTCTCGCAGATGCTCTATGATCCAGCAATCTCATTCGGATGTAAATTGAAGAAAATCCAATGCTTATATGCCTTATTCTCCTTGTTTTCATTTAATGGCATGCCAGAACTCATGCGCTGAAAGCCAAGAAAAAGGGCGCCAATATATATGTGGAAGCGATATCTTCACTATAGAGGACAACAAATTTTGGGGCGCTACAAAAAGCGACGAGAAAATGAAGTACTTTCAAGGACGCCATAGAATGGACAGATGTTCACTAAAATGATCATAATTTTGTTATTCGGAGTGCGTGTTGGACCCATATGTACTAAACTGCTCGCATGAAGCGCATGAATCCGTAAAATACTACCCGCTTGCACCAGAGGCCCGAGTATCCTCAAATTCGCCTTAAGGTGTGTTTTGGTCCGTGAAAGTCAAAGAACATCATTCATCGCTGCTTTTCAGATAAGTTTCTGAACCCATTGGCACTTCCTTTTGAAGGAAATTCAAGAGATTATGTTGCTTATAGACATTAGCCCCCTGGTAGGGATAAACATACCTTTCTGCAGATGCTCTATGATCCGGGTAATCTCATTTGGCCATAAATTGAAGAAAATCCAGCGGCTATATGCCTTATTCTCCTTGTTTTCACCGAATGGCATACCGTAACTCATGCGCATGAAAGCCAAGAACAAAAGGGCATTCCTGGCATCGGTCAATATATAAGTGGAAGCGATATCTCCATTATAGAGGACAAGAAATTTTGGGGTGGTTAGGCAAAAAGCACACAGGAAAATGAAGTAATTTTAAGGACTGCCATAGAATGGACAGAGTTCAATAAAATGGTCATAATTTTGTCATTTAGAATCCGTGTCAGATCCACATGTACTCAAACACTACGGCGAAAGCGTATAATCCAGAAAATACTCATTATGCCAGAGGCCCGGAGTACCTCAACACGGCCTTAAGGTGTGTTTTTTGCCCCGAAAGTCAAAGAACATCATTCGTCGCTGTTTTTCGATAAGTTTCAACCCATTGGCACTTCCTTTGAAGGAAATTCAAGAGAATATGTTGCTTATAGCCATTAGCCCTCGGTAGGGACAAACGACATTTCTACAGATGCTCTATGATCCGGCAATCTCATTTGGATGTAAATTGAAGAAAATCCAGCGGCTATATGCCTTATTCTTCTTGTTTTCGCCGGATGGCATGCTGTAACTCATGCGCATGAAAGCCAAGAACAAAAGGGCATTCCCAGTAGGAAATGATATCTCCACTATAGAGGACAAGGAGGCAGTCAGGCAAAAAGCGCACGAGAAAATGAAGTACTTTCAACGACTGCCATAGAATGGACAGATGTTCACTAAAACGGTCATGATTTTGTCATTTGGAGTCCGTGTTGGACCCATATGTACTCAAACTGCTCACCGCGAGCATGCGAATCCAGAAAATACTACCCGCTTGCGCCAGGAGGCCCGGAGTACCCTCAAATTCTGCCTTAAGCAGGAGTTTTTGGCCCTAAAAATCAAAGAACATCATTCGTCACTGTTTTTCAGACAAGTTTCTAAACCCTTTGGCACTTCCTTTTGAAGGAAATTCGAGAGATTCTATTCCTTATAGACATTAAGCCCCCTGGTATGGACAAACATACTTTTCTGCAGATGCTCTATGATCCGGGCAATCTCATTTGGATGTAAATTGAAGAAAATCCAGCGGCTATATGCCTTATTCTCCTTGTTTTCACCAAATGGCATGTTGTAACTCATGCGCGTGAAAGCCAAGAACAAAAGGGCATACCTGGCATTGGTTAATATATATGTGGAAACAATATCTCCACTATAAAGGACAAGAAATTTTGGGGCAGTCAAGCGAAAAGCGCACGAGAAAATGAAGTACTTTCAAGGACTGCCATAGAATGGACATATGTTCACTAAAACGATCATAATTTTGCCATTCGCAGTCCGTGTTGGACCCATATGTACTAAACCTCGCCATGAGCATGCGAATCCAGAAAATACTACCCGCTTGCACCAGAGGCCCGAGTACCCTCAAATTCGCCTTAAGGTGTGTTTTGGCCCCGAAAGTCAAAGAACATCATTCGCTCGCTTGCATAAGTTTCAACCCATTGGCACTTCCTTTGAAGGAAATTCAAGAGATTATGTTGCTTATAGACATTAGCCTCCGGTAGGGACAAACGATTTTCTCGCACATGCTCTATGATCCGCAATCTCATTTGGATGTAAATTAAAGAAAATCCAGCTGCTATATGCCTTATTCTCCTTGTTTTCGCCGAATGGCATGCTCTAACTCATGCAGTGAAAGCCAAGAACAAAAGGGCATTCCTGCATCACCAATATATATGTGGCAACGATATTCCACTATAGAGGACAAGAAATTTTGGGGCAGCCAAGCAAAAAGCGCACGAGAAAATGAAGTACTTTCATGGACTGCCATAGAATGGATAGATGTTCACTAAAACGGTCATAATTTTATCATTCGGAGTCCGTGTTGGACCAATATGTACTTAAACTGCTCGCCGTGAATGTGCGAATCCGTAAAATATTACTCGCTTGCACTAGGAAGCCCGAGTACCTCAAATTCGCCTTAAGGAGGACTTTTGGTCCCGAAAGTCAAAGAACATCATTCGTCACCGCTTTTTCGCATAACTTTCAACCCATTGGCACTTCCTTTTGAAGGAAATTCGAGAGATTATGTTGCTTATAGCCATTAGCCCCGGCAGGGACAAACGTATCTTTCTCGCAGATGCTCTATGATCCGCAATCTCATTTAGATGTAAATTGAGAAACTCCAGCGGCTATATGCCTTATTCTCCTTGTTTTCACGGATGGCATGTCAGAACTCATGCGCATGAAAGCCACAACAAAAGGGCATTTCCGTATCGGTCAATATATATGTGGAAACGATATTCCACTATAGAGGACAACAATATTTGGGGCAACAGCAAAAAGCGACGAGAAAATGAAGTACTTTCAAGGACCGCCATAGAATGGACATTTGTTCACTAAAACGGTCATAATTTTGTCATTCGCTAGGCAGTTTTTAGACCATTTGTAGACTTTTTCGAAAAAAATTGTTATGAGCAAAAAAAAAGAGGAAAAAAGTGCAAAAAAAGTGAAAAAAGAAAAAATTTAGTGTGTGCTCCTCCCTTGTTTACGCAGCAACCGTGATTTTGTTAGTGTTCTAGGCTCGCGCTCTAGCACGGTTCAGCCTAGGACCAAAGATCAGATCGTCGCTGAGCGCTTATTCAACTTTGCATCTCTGAATTGATTATTGTCAATCTTTTTGCTACCATATTATAAGCCTTCCCAGCTCCACATACATCTACGCTGCATGCTTGACTCTCCCCGCAATCGCTTCTATCCAAGCTTTTGAGAGTTTTGATTACAACGGTTGCCGTTTATCACCGCCGCTGGTAAGAACTGTAAGAATTTGAGATTTGCTTGACGGATTTGTGACACCCACCACCACCTCTTGTTAGTAGTCCAGAGGATCATATTCTGTGTGTTTCTATTGTCGCTAACCATAGCAGGATCACAAGCCGACGAGACCGATCGGGAGAACTCGATTAACAAACAGCTACATGATAAATTTCAGCAAATGATGAGTGGACAGTGCAAGATGTGCTAAACAGATTTGACGAGGCCATGGGAAGATAGATGGCATTGAGAAGACGCTTGAAACAAAGCTTGATAGCAAGTTTGATGAATTGCTCGCTGCTTTCCACAACCACCGCCGGCTGCACCTATCATACCTCTCGAACGACAACAACCACGCCCTTCCGAATCAGTATGGACGAGCTCTGCAGGTTCCTATTGAGCCAGACAAAATTCGTGCCGCTGCCATCGCTGTTGGTGCTTCTTTGGCTCCTGCCATCGCTGCTGCCGGTACCGAGGAGGATGATGAGTATGTGGAGATTACGAGGATGAGGTTGATCGACATCAAAGACTACGTGCAACCACCAGACCACAACCACCGTGTCGCCCACATGCAAATAATGGCAATGTTAGGCTCCCTCAGTACGAGATCATGACCATCTCCCTAAACTGAAATTGAATATTCCACCATTTGAGTGTAGATATGTTCTTGATATATATCTTACTTGGGAGTTAGAAGCTGAACAACGATTTACATGTTTACAATATCCCGAGGAGAGACGTGTTCCTCGCCGCTGCTTTTGTGCTTTCACTAGCTTTGCATGTGTTTGGTGGTCCAACATTGTAGATTATATCCTGCTCCAGCTACTTGGGCTGCTTTGAAAACTGCTATGCACTCAAGGGTTCCACCATATTATCAACATGAATTACTTCAAAATTGCATCGCTAAGACAAGGAAAAATTCAGAGAAGAATATTATCGTGAATTACAAACCGGCTTGATTAGATGTGGTATTGTTGAGGAGAATGAAGCTATGCTTGCACGCTTTTCGGGTGGATTAAATAGAGAGATTCGCACCATTCTAGATTATAAGGATTATAATAATATCACTGCTTATTCCATCTTGCTTGTAAAGCTGAACGTGAAGTGCGTGATCGATGCATTGGCGCCGCACTAACTTTTCTCGCAGGTCGACCTTCATCATGGACACCACGCATCATCTACTTCCACCGCACCATCACCTCCTTCAAAGCCACCTCCAACCGTGATACAAGAAAGCGCACAACCACCGCTATCCGCCAAGAGCACACCGCCGGCCTCGCACAGAGTTCTTCTTCTTCCATGGCGCCAACAGGGCACACAAAGTGATATTATTTGTCGTCGCTAGTAAGGGAAGAGGACATTTTATGCAGAGAATGCAAATCTCAGCGGTGATGATTGCTACGAGGATGGTGGGTATGAGTCCACTAGTGACTATGATGAGGAGACTTTGGCTCTTATTACACATGAGGAACACGGTGGAGATGATTCTGATCATGAGACACAATACATGGCTGTCAAGATGCCGATGTGTATGAATGTTTAGTCGCTCAACGTGTTTTGAGTGTGCAAGTTACACAAGTCGAGCAAAATCAGAGGCATAATTTGTTCCATACAAAGGAGTTGTGAAGGAATGTTCTATTCAAGGCCATCATAGATGGAGGGAGCTGCAACAACTTGGCTAGCATGGAGATGGTGGAGAAGCTATCTCTCACCGTAAGACCACATCCACATCCTTACTACATCCAATGGTTCAACAACAAAGCGGCAAGGTTAAGGTAACACGACTGCTCATGTGCATTTTAGTATCTCTACATATGCTGATTATGTTGATTGTGATGTGGTACCTATGCAAGCATGTTCCTTATTACTTGGTAGACCATGGCAATTTGATAAAAATTCAGACACCATGGTAGAAACAATTAGTATACTCTTGTTCATAAGGATAAAATATTACTTTGCTTCCTATGACTCGATTCCATTTTGAAAGATGATATTAATAGAGCTAATAAAGCAAAACAGAGAAAAATAAGAGTGAAAATCAGATTGTGGCAAAAGAATTTGAGCAACACATGAAGCCTAATAATAAACCATCCACCGTTGCTTCTGAAATTAAATTAAAAGTGCATGTTTACTTGCCACCAAATCTGATATTGATGAGCTAGATTTTAGCAAATCTGTTTGCTATGCTTTTGTGTGCAAAGAGGCATTATTTTCCTTCGAGGACGGTTTTCCTCTTTGCCCCTCTCGTCACTAACATTTTGCAGAGTTCACGACGCTCTTTCCACAAGACGTGCCACCGGATTACCACCTATTCGAGGGATTGAGCATCAAATTGACTTAATTCCTGTGCATCATTACCCAATTGTGCGCCATACCGCATTTAATCCAGAGGAGACGAAGGAGATTATGCGTCAAGTACGTGAGCTGCTCGACAAAGGTTATATACGCGAATCCCTTAGTCCTTGTGCTGTTCCTATTATTCTAGTGCCAAAAAGGATGGTACATCACGATGTGTGTTGATTGTAGAGGCATTAATAATATTACTATTCGTTATCGCCACCCTATTCCTAGGCTAGATGATATGCTTGATGAATTGAGGGTTCTACAATATTCTCCAAAGTTGATTTATGAGTGGATACCATCAAATTCGTATGAAATTGGGAGATGAATGGAAAACAACATTTAAAACTAAGTTTTGTTTATATGAATGGTTAGTCATGCCTTTTGGGTTAACTAATGCACCTAGTACTTTCATGAGACTAATGAACTAAGTTTTACGTGTTTTCATTGACGATTTGTGGTAGTCTATTTTGATGATATACCGATTTATAGCAAATCTTTGGAAGAACATTTGGAACATTTACGTGTTGTTTTTAATGCTCTACGTGATGCACGCTTGTTTGGTAATCTTGGGAAGTGCACCTTTGCACCGACCGAGTATCTTTTCTTGGCTATGTTGTTACTCCACAGTGGAATTGAAGTTGATAAAGCCAAGATTGCAGCTATTGAGAGTTGGCCGCAGCCCAAAACGGTCACATAAGTGAGGAGTTTTCTTGGACTCGCTGGTTTCTATAGGCGCTTTGTGAGAGATTTTAGCACAATTGCTGCACCTCTTAATGAGCTTACAAAGAAGGATGTGCCTTTTGTTTGGGGTACCGCACAGAAGAAGCCTTCACGATATTGAAAGATAAGTTGACACATGCCCTTTACTCCAACTTCCCGATTTTAATAAGACTTTTGAGCTTGAATGTGATGCTGGTGGAATTGGATTAGAGGTGTGTTATTACAAGATGGCAAACCTGTTGCATACTTTTCTCAAAAATTGAGTGGGCCTAGTCTGAACTATTCTACTTATGGTAAAGAATTATATGCTCTTGTTCGACTTTAGAGACATGGCAACATTATTTATGGCCCAAAGAATTTGTTATACATTCTGATCATGAATCTTTGAAACATATTAAAAGTCAAGCTAAACTGAATCGTAGACATGCTAAATGGGTTGAATTCATTGAGACTTTCCTTATGTCGTTAAACACAAGAAGGGTAAAGCAAATGTTATTGTCGATGCATTGTCTCGTCATATACTATGCTTTCACAACTTGACTTTAAAATATTTGGTTTGGAGACCATCAAAGATCAATATGTGCATGATGCTGAATTTAGCGATGTATTGCAGAATTGTAAAGAAGGTAGAACATGGAACAAGTTCGTCGTTAATGATGGATTTATGTTTCGCTCTAACAAGCTATGCATTCCAGCTAGCTCGCTCGCCTTTTGTTGTTGCAGGAGGCGATGGAGGAGGACTAATGGGACACTTTGGCGTGAAGAAGACGGAGGATATACTTGCTACACATTTCTTTTGGCCAAAGATGAGACGGATGTTGAGCGCTTTGTCGTCACTGCACTACATGTCAAAAAGCTAAGTCACGACTCAATCCTCATGGTTTATATATGCCTTTGCCTCGCACTCTAGTATTCCTTGGGAGGATATATCTATGGACTTTGTTTTAGGTTTACCTCTAACAAAGAAGGGAGGGATAGCATATTTGTTGTCGTGGATAGATTCTCAAAATGGCACACTTTATACCATGTCATAAAAGCGATGATGTCATAATGTTGCTGATTTGTTCTTTCGTGAAATTATTCGCTTGCATGGTGTGCCAAATACTATTGTTTCAGATCGTGATACTAAATTTCTTAGCCACTTTTGGAGATGTTTATGGGCTAAGTTGGGGACTAAACCGCTTTTTAGTACTACTTGTCACCCCCAAACCGATGGATAAACCAAGTAGTCAATAGAACATTGTCTACTATGCTTAGGGCTGGTTTGAAGAATAATAAGAAAATGTGGGAAGAATGCTTGCCTCATATTGAATTTGCTTATAATCGCTCATTGCATCCTACTACTAAGATGTGCCCTTTGAAATTGTGTATGGTTTCCTACCTCGCACCTATTGATTTATTGCTCTTCCATCTTCGGAGAAGGTTAATTTTGATGCTAAAGAACGCTCAATTGATTTTAAAATGCATGAGTTAACTAAGGAAAACATTGAGCGATGAATGCTAAATATAAACTTGTCGGAGATAAGGGTAGAAAACATGTTGTGTTTGCACCGAGATCTTGTTTCGTTACATTTATGTAAAGATAGATTTCTAATTTGCTAAATCAAAGCTAATGCCACGTGGCCGATGGTCCTTTAAGGTGTTAGAGAAAATAAATGATAATGCATATAAACTTGAGCTACCAGAGATTTTGGGGTTAGTCCCACTTTTAACATTGCAGATTTGAAGCCTTATTTGGGTGAGGAAGATGAGCTCCACGAGGATGACTTCATTTCAAGAAGGGAGGATGATGAGGACATCAATACCATTGTTACACCCACAGCCCCCATCGCTATATATACGGACCAATTACTAGAGCTCACAAGACGCCAATTAAATTACTGTACTTTCGCTTGGTAATGATTCTAATGTTCATGAGAATATGATGTCGCTTAAATTGGATACATTTGTTTTGCTTACAAATGAAGGGCCTAGCTTGGAGAAGGATGAACATTGGAGCAAGAACACGATGGTGTTGATGGCATGCTAAGGGGATCAAGAACGGAGTTACAAGTGATGATTTCAGACTTTGAAGCCACCATAAGGAGTGCATGAAGCCTTGGACGAAATATACAAGATGCCACTTCATAATATTCGTCCATAGGCTATTCTAGGTGTCATTCACCTTATTATTGGGCCAGCCCATGTAATTTCGAAATACTTAAGTATAGGCTATTTTAGAGTCCGTATGTGTGGGGAAACAAGAGTTAGGGTTGGTTTCGACCCCACCCTCAAGGGCCACGAAATTCCTCCTTTTCCCCCATATATACAGCCCTTAGGGCGCTGCTTAGACTTTGGGTTTTGTTTAGATTAAAAGTTCGCCATACCTGCAACTTCGCAGATTTCGCTTGTGTTCAACGACTGCATAAAGGCGCCACAGTAACCCCACCGTGATCAATAAAGCTTTCATCTTATATTCGCAATATCTAGATTGCAATCTCAGTTTCTTGCTTGTTCTTCGCTTGCTCGCAGGACATGCACTCGTGGTCGTTGATCGTGTTCGCCGTGGTCAATAACCTCTCGGAGTTGGTTTAGCGACATATAAGGCGCGACGCCCTCGCACGCTCAGAGTCGGATCGCCAAAGTCGATTTCCACCAAAAGCGAAATCCACCATCTCATCGAAGACGGACACCTTTGCCTCTATCAAGTGGTATCAGATTTCCGTGTTGCTCGTGAGATTTTACAGCTTTTTCGTAGTTTAGATCGAGTCTGTTTCTTCATACCTACAGTCCACTAAAAAAGCCAAAAAAATTAGGATTAGTTCATCATATCCGAACCAATCTGAGCCTTTGCATAATCTTTTCTCAGATTTGGCGTTGTTGAATTTGAGGTTGCATCGCCGTGTCTAGTTGCTGGTCTTAGAGTCTAGTCTTTAGAGTTTCGAGTTCTGGTCATAAGTTGTCACGCCAAGACCATCATCATCGCCTGCCATCTACCACCACCGCTATCCGCCACCACTTCAATCCGTATCCATATACCACCACCGCTATCCGCCACCGCTCAACTGTGATCCATATACCGCCAATCCAGATCCATATACCACCACCGCTGCCATATATCATCACCAATCCGAAGTTCCTTGCATATTAGGTTTGTTTTCGTGATCCATCTAGTTTTCCGATTCGTGTTTCCTTGTTCGAGTAGGTTTCAGATTCCATCAATCTTTTGTCGTCCGTAGAAGAGGTTGGTTTCAAAAAAAGAGTCCGAAACCACCTCCGCTTAGGCCCAAAATTTTCCAAAACGACCGACAAAAAAAAAAAATTTCTGCTATCCTATTTTTAGGTGTTTCTAAGCCGATTGAGCCAACCATAGTATAGAAAGTTTTTTGACCTGCTTCAGCTTTTGGGTCCCGCAAATAAAAAAAAAATTGGTCGAAAAAATTTTGTGCCCATCCCGCCGGGCTTTGACTTGGGAAGAGTTTTGAGACACTCGCCATTATAGTGATTTTTCGCAAAAAAAAGAGCGAAAAAAAAATCCAAAGTGTGCTTTTTCCTTGTTTACGCAGCAGCCAGTGATTTTGTTAGTGTTCTAGGCTCGCCTCTAGCACGGTTCAGCCTAGGACCAGCACAAGATCGCAAGCTGAGCGCTTATTCAACTTTGCATCTCTCGAATTGATTATTGCCGACCTTTTTGCTACCATATTATAAGCCTTCCCAGCTCCACATACATCTACGCCGTATGCTTGATTCTCCCCGTAATCGCTATAGCCAAGCTTTGAGAGTTTTGACTACAACGGTTGCCGATCACCGCACTGGGTAAGAACTGTAAGAATTTGAGATTTGCTTGACGGGTTTGTGATACACCACCACCACTTCTTAGTAGTCCAGAGGATCATATTCTTGTGTGTTTCTATTTGTCGCTAACCATGGTAGGATCACAAGTCGATGAGACTGATTGGGAGAACCTAACTAACAAACAGCTACATGATAAGTTTCAAAGAAATGATGATTGGACAGTGCAAGATGTGCTAAACAGATTTGACGAGGCCATGGAGAAGATAGATGGCATTGAGAAGACGCTTGAAACAAAGCTTGATAGCAAGTTTGATGAATTGCTCGCTTTCCACAACCACCGCCGCTGCACCTATCGCACCTCTCGCAACGACAACAACTACGCCTCTTCCGAATCAGATGAACGAGCTCAGCGTGTTCCTATTGAGCCAGACAAAATTTCGTGCCATTACCATCGCTGTTGGTGTTTCTTTGGCTCTCGCCATCGCTGCCGCTGGTACCGAGGAGGATGATTATGTGGAGATTACGGGATGAGGTT
>JAHHZJ010000739.1:0-81050 GCA_021437245.1 Aegilops speltoides | reverse complement strand
TTTCAAATAATTCTTCACCTTCCTTCATCTTGAACTTGTCAAGTCGACCTTGAAGAACATCTAGCTTTGATTCCTTCACTGACTCGGCACCTTCGCATTTCACCAAAGTATCCCAAATCTCTTTGCATTCTCAAGACGGCTGATTTTGTTGAACTCCTCGACACAAAGCATTGAAGAGAATGTCACAAGCTTGAGCATTGTTTTGTAACATCCGCAATTCATCCGCTAGAAGCTTCACGATCCGAACTTTTCCTTCCTCAAGAACTCACCTTGCAAACCAACACAAATAATGCCCCATGCGGCTGGGTTATGGCCAAGAATATGCATTTTCATTTTATGCTTCCAACTAGCAAAGTTTGAACCATCAAAGTAAGGACCTCTACGAAAATTACCTCACTAGACGCCATACTCTCCTAGGTTGTGAAACCAAGCTTATGGAGTCCAATGCAATGGAAACCAATACAATGGAGACCAAAGCTCGATACCACTTGTAGGATCGAAAGTATGTCTAGAGGGGGGTGATTAGACTACTTGACAATATAAAATTCAGCCTTTGATAAAGACAAGTTTTTGGCAAGTTCACAATGATGATCAAGTCAAGTATCACCCTACACATGCAATTCTAGAGTATAGGCAGCGGAAAGTAAATTGCACATGTAGTAAAGAGAGGTGGAGAAGAGCAAACGCAATTTGGAGACACGGAGATTTTTCTCGTGGTTCCGATAGGTGGTGCTATCGCCAATCCACGCTGATGGAGACTTCAACCCACCTGAGGGTAACGGCCATGAGAGTCCACGGAGGGCTCCACCCACGAAGGGTCCACAAAGAAGCAACCTTGTCTATGCCATCATGGCATACGCCCACGGAGGTCTAGCCTTACTCTGGGTAGATCTTCACGAAGTAGGCGATCTCCTTGCCCTTACAAACTTCTTGGTTCAACTCCACATCTCGATGGAGGCTCCCAAGCCACACCTAACCAATCTAGGAGGCACCACCTCCAAAAGGTAATAGATGGTGTTGATGATGATGAACTCCTTGCTCTTGTGCTTCAAATGATAATCTCCCCAACACTCAACTCTCCTCACCGATTTGGCTGTGGTGGAAGAAAGGATTGAGTGGAAAGCAACTTGGGAAGGCTAGAGATCAAGCTTCATATGGTGGGAGTGGAGCAACTTGATCTCAACACAAGGGTAGGTAGTTTTCTTCTCGTAAATGTAAGGTAGGAGTGGTAGTTCTTTCGATGGCTCTTCCACGAATGAAGAGGGGTGGAGGGTATTTATAGCCTCCACACAAAATCCAACTGCTACACACATTTGACCAATCTCGGCCGACTGGTTGACAACTCGGTGAGACCGAAAGTTCAAATCATGTGAACGTTGGGATTTTCGTGGGACCAAAATACAATCTCTGTAGTCCGATTCGTCCAAAGACTAGGGCTTGCCAATCTTGGGATCGACTTCATCATCTCGGTGACACCGATTTGATGACGTATGTTACAAGCTTGGTAACCAAGTTTCGTGAGACCGAGTTCGTAATCGAAAATCCGAGATTTCTAGGGTTTGGCTATATGGCTGAGGTGGTTCATCTCTGCAGACTGAAGTTTAGGAAATCGGGGGACCGAGATTACTTATGAGTGTATTATGGAAGTGAGAGTTGCCGATAGTTTAGAGATGTATCACTAAGCACTTTGAGCAACCAGATCATTATCATAACCTCATCACCTTTAATAGTATTGGCTTTCCTATAGACTCAATGTGATCTTGGATCACTAAACCAAAATGGAGTCTTGAGCTTTTGCCAATGCTTGCCTTAGCATTTTGAGGGGTCCACATCTTCAGCCCTGTTATACCCATATCAATCGAACTTTCTCAAATGATTCTCAAGAAACTATTAGTTCAATGATATATATGTTGTTATTAATTACCAAAACCACCCGGGATTAGTTGCACTTTCACCAGAGATGTTGAAGCCCCCGGCGGCGCTTATCCACCGACCTCGCTATGGGCAATCGGCCCGAGCAAGTGGTCGGGCGGATTTAAGGCGGCCACCAAAGCACCGTCCGCGATGTAGCTAGATCATGCCCATCGCTAGCTAAGCGCTGCTTGGTCATGCTCGAGTCCGTCAATATCAAGTCTCCGCAATATCGGCCGTGAAGTTTAAGCTTTCAATCGACTCGACGGCCAGGGCGAAGCTGATCCGCTCCAGATGGCCAAGAGAATTGGCCCGCAGACAAAGCCACCGAATATTTAAGATCTGTCCGGGAGAAAAGTCTCACCCCGACAGCGTTGAGGTTGAAGATGCCATCGAGCCTATTGGTGACGGCTACGCAGGAACTCTCAATGAAAGCACCAATGTCGGTGTCAAACCGCGGATCTCGGTAGGGGGTCCCGAATCGTGCATCTAGGCGGATGGTAACAGGAGACGAGGGACACAATGTTTTTACCTGTGTTCAGCCCTCTCGATGGAGATAATACCCCACGCCCCGCTTGATTAATATTGATGATATGGGTAGTACAAGAGTAGATCTACCACGAGATCAATGAGGCTAAACCCTAGAAGCTAGCCTATGGTATGATTGTTGAGATGTAATGTTGTGTCCCACGGATTAAAGCCCTCCGGCTTATATAGACACCGGAGAGGCTAGGGTTACACAGAGTCGGTTACAATGGTAGGAGATCCACATATCCAGATTGCAAGCTTGCCTTCCACGCCAAGTAAAGTACCTTCCTAACACGAGCCGAGTCTTCAATCTTCTATCTTCGTAGTCCGGGAGTCCGTGGATATCGATAGTCCGCTATCCTGACACCCCTAGTCCAGACTCCTCACCCGCCACAGCAATACCGCCCAGAGACGAAAGCAATCCGGATGGTGCCAAGAGCACATACACCTCGATCAGCCCGCCGAAAGCAGGCCAAGCAGAAGATGAGCAGGTCAGCCTGCATTTAACAGTAACGGACGGATATCCGGAGGAGGATAACTACATGCCCTCCGGCAAGATTAGCCTCGCGACGACGAAGTTCGACGTGCTCGAGGATCCTCAGAGAGCAGAGTGCTTCAAGCATCGCTTATAGCCACCGCGAGGAGCCTCAAAAGAAGCAAAGAAGAATTCAAGCTGATCAAGACCTGCTTACGATAGATGGACTAAAGTCCCGCAGCCAAGAATACAGACCGAGCGCCACATTGCCGATCGCCACCACGCGGCCGGATAAACGGCGATCAGCTCAATACCAGCCCGCACCCCCACGCCAATACACTACGGTTCGGGCAAGAGGGCAAGACCTCGCAAGATACATTGGAAAACAAAGCAGATCGCTAAGATCGATTCACGGATCATCAAGGCGCCAAAATATGACGATGACCGCCACGCCGATACATTATCAATAAGTCCGCCGGGCCAACATAGCCACCTGCACTAATTTGAACTGCATAGCCACATAGCTCGCAAGACAGAGGCGCCAAGCGACCCTCTCCGCTTTCACCGACGGTGATGGATCATGAATTCGTATGGGTTCAAACCCGAAACATCGAATCATACAATGGCACAACAGACTTCGCAAGATGGATCAAGATTTCCTTCCCACATTCACATGGCCCACGGAGATGATCTACACGCCATCAAGTATCTTCCCTTAAGCTCAAAGGACCTGCCTGACACTAGCTAAACAGCCGCCAAAGAAATTCCATTGGCAGTTGGGAAAACCTCGAAGATGCATTCTCGACAACTTCCTGTGGCACATATGTGCGTACCACCGACACCGATGACTCGAGCCACATTACTCAACAGCCCGGAGAGTCACCAGAAATTTCGACTCGGTTCCTAACTAAAAGAACCAAATAGTCGGCCGTCCGGATGTCAAGCCCTCGCGGCTTTTAAGCATAATATCCGGGACGAGTGGCTCGCCGACACCTCGCCAGAAAAACCAAGTCCATGGCAGCTCTCACAACACTAATGACCCGCTTATGCTGGCGAGGACAGCTGGTTGGCTCAAGAGCAAAGACTACGCCACATTCTCGCACTTCGATGGCCGCGATAATAACAAAGAAGCCACGTGTCGGTGTCAAACCGCGGATCTCGGTAGGGGGTCCCGAATCGTATGCGCTAGGCGGATGGTAACAAGAGACGAGGACACAATGTTTTTACCTGTGTTCGGCCCTCTCGATGGAGGTAAAACCCACGCCCCGCTTGATTAATATTGATGATATGGGTAGTACAAGAGTAGATCTACCACGAGATCAAGGAGGCTACACCCTAGAAGCTAGCCTATGGTATGATTGTTGAGATGTATGTTCGCCCTACGGATTCAAGGCCCTCCGGTTTATATAGACACCGGAGAGGCTAGGGTTACACAGTAGTCGGTTACAATGGTAGGAGATCTACATATCCAGATTGCAAGCTTGCCTTCCACGCCAAGGAAAGTACCTTCCGGACACGAGCCGAGTCTTCAATCTTCTATCTTCATAGTCTTGGAGTCCGCGGATATTGATAGTCCGCTGTCCGGATACCCCTAGTCCAGACTCCTCAAGAGCTCCCTCGAACCAGTCTTCAATGACGATAAGTCCGCATGCATAACGCTCGCATTGCAAGGCGAAGTTCTCCCTTTATTAATTCGAAGATATAATGAACACCAGATAGTGTCCGCTCGCAAAATAAATTCCACATTCCAATCAGAGAGAGAATAAAATATACACTTAGCTCAATCACCGACGATATGCGGCGTGACATCACATCGCAGCCAAGTCCTCGCTTGAATCGTTTTTACTATTCCACCTCAAGACGCTCAGCAAGCGTTTTTTGGCACGCCTTGTGAAAGCAGAGATCGTGTTCCCTTTATTCCGGATTCTCATCAATGCGACGGGTAACCCAACCGCCGCTTATTGATGGTGGCGCTTGGGAGACAAGCGAAGTTTTACCAGCGGGCGGGGACGATAGTTTAGTCCGCCTATATATACGGATAAGGGTTTACCTTCTCACCCACGCCTTCTTCCTCCTTTGCTTATCCATCCTCACAAGACTCAAGCCCCAACGCCAAGCCTCGCACATCTAGCCTCGACCTACTCCAACATGTCCAGAGCGGGAGGTAAATGGTTGGTCTCCACCGCTAAGGAGGATGACATCACCAAGCTGCGCGACGCCGGATACCTTTCCAGCGATATCGCCCATCGGCCGCCTGATGCGGGCAGCTCATCCCTACCCCCGGGCCTCATGAGAGGGTCGCCTTCCTCCCCACTTCCTCCGCTGGATCGGGCTTTCCGCCCATCCATTTGTCCGGGGCTCATGTTTTATTACGGCCGATTTCCACGATCCGGCGCCAACTTTGTCCTCAACATCTCGACGCTTATCGTCAGGTGTGAGGCCTTCTCTCGCATCCAGCCCCACTTCGCTCAGGGCTCAAGACCTTCAACGCTGTCAAGGTTATGAAGGGCACGCAAGCGAATGCGGAGGCGCCATGTTGGGTAACTGCCCAACGCCCCTTGGCTAGAAGGGACCTTCGTGGATTCCGCCAAGGGGTGGCAATCGGGTGGTTCTATATCACCGAGCCGCTGAGCCCACATGGGCGGCGGCCCCGAAGTTCAGATTCGAATTCCCACGCAGCTCACCTCCCGAAAGAGAAGAGCTTGCAAGGGGCGATCCGTGGAGGTGACGGACTCGAGCATGCATCAAGAAGATGGTGAGCAACAGTTCCGCTGCCGATGTGGTCCAAGTCATGCTCCTCCGCAGATTCTCCCATGCCAAGAACGGGCATTCAACTTGTGGAGTTTAATCCGAACAGCACCAGACGCTGAGCGGCTCTTCGCACAACACACGAAGGTGCCTGGAGGGTGCTGTTCAAGGGCGCCGAAGCCCCCGCATCCGCGACCGAAGACCACGGATTCAGATCGTAGTCTCTGACTGACGAGGTAAGTGATCCAACCCCATTACGGGACACTTATGATAATGAGATTGACTCTAGTGAGGTTTTAATCCGCTTCTTCCTTTGACAGAATGGATGGAGAAGGCCAAGCTGCTCATCAGCCCGGCCCCATGCCGAAGACCTGGACCCCGCTAGCAGGTTGTTGGTTCCGCACCGCACGTGGTGCCGAGAAGAAGGCCAAGAAGGTGGCCGCGGACTCAAAGAGTTCCTCAGAATCAAAGGCCCGACGACGACGAGGACTCCTCCCCAAGACGAGGAGGAGGAGGAGTACTCTCCCCGAGGAGGGAGAGAAGAAGAGGAAGGCTTCCCAATCGGGCGGCCAAGGGTCCAAGAGGGGAGGACTATCCCCAGACAGTTTTGCCAACATCGACGCTGGCGAGGATGAATGGCCTCCAAGGGCCAGCGTCCCACGGATCGTAAGTATTCGGATCATATATATGCCGCACCTTTCATGTCACGAGTGTCCTCTAACACCGCAGATTCTATATGTAGTCCGCCATGGATGATCTCCCGACTCGATGAGCGGGTCGCTGGCCTCGCTGGACATGAATTCGGCCCCGACCGCTTTCTACCCAAGCGCCGACGAGGACGCCGAGGTGGGATCCCAAAGGGGACCCATCAGAGGAGGTTCGAGAGGCGCCTTCAGCGACCTCCTCGACTTCGTGTCGGACTCTACGCCGAACCCGCAATGGTTCCAGAGTCCGCAAGCGCCCTTCGAAGAAGGGCAGATCGCGACGCCGCAGCCTCCGGCCCAACCGAGGCGCCGGATAACCTGCTGGAGGCGCTTAAAGGCGCTTCTCGAGGAAGAACACCGCACTCTTATGAGTGCGGTGATTGAGAAGGTTCAACTCGCCAAGAGCGGGCCGACCAAAGCCCGCAGATCCTTCTAACAGCTTCGAGGTGAGAAGTTAAAATTATGTAATGTAATACCAAGATAGACAAGAGTCTCGATGCTTAGTTCGGTGTTTGGAAAGAAAAGCCGACTAAGGATCTAACAAGATATACGCAGGTTTCTAAAAAGATGTCAATATGGGTTTGCAGGGTTGCTGCTGACCTCTCGCTGCATTAACGGCGGAGGTTGAGGCGCTGAAGAAGGACCTTGAGCGGTCGGAGCAAGAGCTCGCCATGCCAAGAGGCAGCTCAAGGAAAAGAAGGTGAATAACACCACTTTAAATAAGTACCTTACGTAAAAGGGTTTTGGTTGCAAATAAGATTAACAAGGATAATGTGTATTGCAGGGCCACTAACAAGGTGGCAGCTCAAGGATGCCGTGTCCGTGGGTCGAACGCAATGCGGTCGCGAACGGGCTGAGCGAGAAAAGCAAGCGCACTGTGGCGGAAGTTCGCAAGAGCTTCTGTGCTCTCATGGAAAAGCATGAGAGTTTGGAGCGTGACTCCAAGACTCGAGAGTCCGAGCTTGCCTCGCCTCAAAGTGCCCACCGCCAAGGCCGAGGCCCGTAAGGCCCTTCAGAGGTCGAGGACATGAAGAAGATAGCTGCGGTAAGGCGTTTCATGCAAAGGTGCATGTTAATGTGGATTACCGATACTTACCCGAATTCGAGCCTTCCAGTATGCTTGCAGATCTGCCGCCAGAGCGCCTCGATGCCGCCAGATTCTATCGTGGGCGAGGAGGGGAGCTCAACGGAGAAGGTCTTCGTCTCAAGACACCGAGGCCGCCATCCGGCAGCTTTCGAGCGACCAAATCAAGCAAATGGTCGAACTCCACAAGGTAGCCGAGGAGGCCATGAAGGGCCTCATAGTCCGGCAGGGCCTCGAGAGGCCATGCCCGAAGCTACTTTGGCCTAGTGCGGCGGTGGTGAATGCATGCCCCAGTGCTAGATGTAATCAAGCGCCCGCTTGCATAGAAGGCGCTGCCGGGCCCTTGCCCGTATAAAGGTGCAATGGGCAACCGATGCCGAGAAGCTTCACGGATCCGCCGCGGCAAGGAGCATCGACGCCGGAGCGGTATTATAAAGTTGTCCTCAAGGGAGCTCGCGATATTGCGGATGAGTGCTCCTCAAATGTAATTTTTGAGTGAACTTATCGTATTTATCCCGGCGCTGAAAACTTCGCTTATACGCCGCCATGAGCAACGCTTGTTTAATTTAAAATATTACCTTCAGGCGGCCGCTTGTAAAATCTCGAGAGATGGCAAGTCGTTGGCTTCAATTTCAAGCCACAAGTGCCGGGTGTTCGTGATAAACTTGAGCACTCTTGTTCCCATTATTGGGTCCATCTAGGAGGCGCCAACACGCACGTAACAAGGCGACCGGACTTATAATGCTTGAACACTCTCACTTAGCCATAGAATTCTATAATTTTAATTTCGGCGAAGCCCCGGTATTCGAAGATCAATCCGGGCGCTATCCACGCCTTCATCTGACATCATCCGAACTTCGTCAAGCGTGTGAGTCTTTAGGACCCGAAGAACCTCTCTAACAATGACCGCCTCGCCATATCATGCCGCCAGTTTTAGCTTTCCATCGAGGCGTTAACCCGACTCAATCGGGCACAATCGCAGGGTTCTCCCAAAGGCTACCTTAGCCGACGGAACGGAACGTAAGGCACCAAAACATGGGAGCCGCAAACCCAACTATTGACCCAAGACATGATTCGAGCCGATTCATATAATGCTATAAGTTCGGGTGCCGACTTGTGAAAGTGTTCGACTTAATCACACCATAACTGGGGAACATAAGCCTCGGCGATTCGGCCGCACTAAAATGTACGGGTGCAAGATGTCATATAATGAACATAAAAGATAACGCAATTGCGAATAAAAACGTGCTGCATTATTTATGAAAGAAAGTCTGCTAGTAGAGCGGACTGATACAAATAGTGCGGTAAGAAAGGGATTTGGACTAAATAAACACGTCCCCCTCCCGGGATGAGCTGCAGACTTGGTGTATGTAATTGAATTTAATGCTCATAATTGAGACCACCTGAGTGTTCGTCGCAGCCTTCTTTAGTCCCCGATCGCTTGCATCATGATTTCGCAAGTTCGCCGTCAACAGTGGCTTCGTCGACAGAGTCCTGTGATACATAAAAGAAGAAAAGATAAAAAATAAAACAAGGGGGCGCCAGAGCCCCGGTGTGGTCAAGCCGCACTTGGTCCTTTGTGATCGTGTTCTTCCCCGACGCCCATGGTATCTCCAAAGCGTAATGATGTACGCGAGTGTCATTCTTGTGATCATGCGCTGGCGGGGTTAGCCGATTGCTACGCTGCGGTTCGATCGCGCCAGTGGTCTCGGCCGGTATTGCTCGCATGCTTTGCTATATCCGCTTTTTAACCGCCGGACTTGAGAATTGCTCGAGAAGGCTGCTCGCACTTCGCCATGAGAGTTGCCAGATGTTCCTCCGCTCGAGGGAGCGCCCAGATTTCCATTGACCGTGATGACTCCGCGAGGGCCTCGCATCTTGAGCTTTAGGTATGATACGCGCGTACCGCTGAATTTTTCAAACGCGTTCGTCCGAAAGCAGAGCATGATAGCCGCCGCTAAACGGGACTATGTCAAGATTAACTCCTTGCTTCGAAGTTATCCGTGATCCAAGACCACTTCCAGGTGATTGAGCCTATACAGCTTGGCCTCCACTCGGATGACACCTTTAAAGGTTGTCTTTGTAGGTTTAACTCGATGGGTCTATGCCCATTTTATGACCGATCCCGATAAAGCAGTTCAGGTCGCCGCCGCCGCCCATCAGACTCTCGCCGTGGAACCCATCGACATTGGGTCTAAAACCAATGCGCAAATCCACCATGGCGTATGCTGGTCGATGGTCTCTTCGATCGAAAGTGATCGGGCAAGAGGATCAGAGGATCGAAAGTATGTCTAGAGGGGGGTGATTAGACTACTTGACAATTTAAAGGTTTTGCCTTTTGATTAGGACAAGTTTTAGCAAGTTCACAATGATGATCAAGTCAAGTATCACCCTACACATGCAATTCTAGAGTATTTGCAGCGGAAAGTAAATTGCACATGTAGTAAATAGAGGTGGAGAAGAGCAAACGCAATTTGGAGACACGGAGATTTTTCTCGTGGTTCCGAGTAGGTGGTGCTATCGCCAATCCACGCTGATGGAGACTTCAACCCACGGAGGGTAACGGCCAAGCAGAGTCCACGGAGGGCTCCACCCACTAAGGGTCCACGAAGAAGCAACCTTGTCTATGCCATCATGGCATACGCCCACGAGGACTAGCCTTACTGGGTAGATCTTCACGAAGTAGGCGATCTCCTTGCCCTTACAAACTTCTTGGTTCAACTCCACATCTTGATGGAGGCCCCAAGCCACACCTAACCAATCTAGGAGGCACCACCTCCAAAAGGTAATAGATGGTGTTGGTGATGATGAACTCCTTGCTCTTGTGCTTCAAATGATAATCTCCCCAACACTCAACTCTCCTCACCGATTTGGTTGTGGTGGAAGAAAGGATTGAGTGGAAAGCAACTTGGGAAGGCTAGAGATCAAGTTTCATATGGTGGGAGTGGAGCAACTTGATCTCAACACAAGGGTAGGTAGTTTTCTTCTCTAAATGTAAGGTAGGAGTGGTAGTTCTTTCTCGATGGCTCTTCCACGAATGAAGAGGAGGTGGAGGGTATTTATAGCCTCCACATAAAATCCAACTGCTACACACATTTGACCAACATCGGTCGACTGAAGTTGACAACTCGGTGAGACCGAAAGTTCAAATCTTAGAACGTTGGGATTTTTGGTGGACCAAAATACAATCTCTGTGAGTCCAATTCTTCCAAAGACTAGGGTTTGCCATTCTTGGTGGGATCGACTTTATCATCTCGGTGACACCGATATGATGATGTATGTTACATGTAAGCTTGGCAACACTAGTTTCGTGAGACCGAGTTTGGAATCGAAAACCGAAATTACTAGGGTTTGGCTTTGTGGTCGAGGTGGTTCATCTCGCAGGACTGAAGTTTATGGAATCGGTGGGACCGAGATTACTTATGAGTATATGTTGGAATGAAAGATTGTCGATAGTTTGGGAGATAGATCACTAAGCACTTTGAGCAACCAGATCATTATCATAACCTCATCCCTTTAATAGTATTGGCTTTCCTATAGACTCAATGTGATCTTGGATCACTAAACCAAAAATAGAGTCTTGAGCTTTTGCCAATGCTTTCCTTAGCATTTTGAGGGGTCCACATCTTCAATCATAGCCATACCCATATCAATCGAACTTTCTCAAATGTTCTCAAGAAACTATTAGTTCAATGATATATATGTTGTTATTAATTACCAAAACCACCCGGGATTAGTTGCACTTTCAATCTCCCCTTTTGGTAATTGATGACAACATATAGATCAAAGCTTCGACAAATGATATAATCAATGAATAACATCGTCGCTTTGAGAAGTATGTGATAAGCAAGAGCTCCCCTAAATTTGTGCATTATTTAAGATTTATGCTTGAATGCAAATGCACAATCGATTAGGATCATGGGTCACTCTTCCATGTCACATACATCTTGGTGGAGCGACAAAATGATAAGAATGAATAACATGCACCCAATCACCAAGACATGAGTAAATGATCATACAAGATATGAATGACATATGATAAGCATTAAGCACACATTAAGGCATAGTATGATCAAGCACTCATCAAAGTAGAGCAAACGAGTATCAAACACATGTAATGTCTCGTAAAACTCAAAAGTATCTCAAGGAAACCACAAATGAAACGAAGAGCAAAACGAGCACTCTCTCTCGAAGTCCTATGATCTATACACTTTCCCCTTTGGCAACAAGTTACCAAAAGTTCGAAAGGTATAGAGCTAAACGTCACTAGGGACTCACGGGCGGCTCCCTGCCTGGGTTGATGGAGTTGAGATAGTCAGATCCGCAAAGGCTTCGCCAAGTCTGTGGAGCCGAGGAGGGACACCGAGCCGAGCCGGAACTAATGGAGCTGTGGAGGTGCCGATGCAGAGCCCTGTGTCCGCCATCGAATAGCAGCTGATCTGGTCTTGTGGGAACCGTGAGTGCTGCTCATAGTCATCCCGACAAGGTCATCCCGCATCTCCTTCATGAGCTCTTCCTTCTCCTCTTGGCTTCCTCGATATCCGCCTCAAGCTTGTTGACAAGGACTTGCACTTCACCACCTTGACATCCGTGGCATGGAACTTGTCTTCAACTATCCTCTCAAGACTCTCCCGAGATCGCACTATGCCGCCAAAGCGTAGTTCAATCCTCCGGTAGCTTCAAGGAGCTGTTCTCCAACACTCTTGGTTTAGCTATCGCCGCCGCTTCCTTCTCACTTTAGCTTGTTTGGCAGCTTCAGCACTTAGCTTGACCTTCAACAGACGTGGATCATCCTCACCATCACAACTTCATTGTCCTCATGCTCAAAGGCAAGGGCAAGTGGGGTCTATCCAACAAGTAGGTGCCCGTGCCAAACTTGGCATTGATAAGCATCCAATGTGCGGGCAAAACCACATGACCTCTTCTCGTCTCGCCGCAGCCCTCTTGATAGTCTCAACTATCAGGTCCATCACCTTGAAAGGTGCCTTCTGATCTAGTATATGCAGCATGTTGATAGAGTAGCCTCGTATCATGCGATGATCTCCAGACTTGGGCATCAAGGTATGCCTCAGGATTGTGTTCATGGTAGGAAGACCTGCCTGGAGATGATACACTGAGCCGAGCTTCCAGAACTCTACATCCTTAGCTGGTACCTCATTATACATGTTCTTCATAGACTCATGGTTTTTCTTGGGAATTCCATAGACATCAACATCATCTTGTCTTGACATCGAGCATTCAGAAGGCTGCCCACTCTTCAACAAGAGAAGAGAATCTCGACCTTCACCATCCATACAATCCTCGCCATCCGGATAGAAATGAGTCAGGCATAGAATTGCATTATCATCTCATCATTCCAAGTCAGCCGCCGACCAACGAACTCAAGAACACCACATGCAAGGAAGCTCTCATGCACATGTGGAAAGTAGTCTCTGTGGTTTTCACTATCAATATATGCCCAACAACATATCTAGTGTCAAGAATAATGGGCTTCTTGTCCATAAGCACTGCCTCATAGAAATCTTGTTGCTCTCTCGTGTGGAACCTTGAGTCAACAGCAGTCCTTCTCCTTATGGCATATGGATCAGCTTGTCTCCATAGCCCGAGACCTTTGTCCTTTCTTTCGCTCATGTTTTCAGCTCGAGGATGAGCATCATTGTGGACAGTGCAATCTTCCGACGAAGCTTCAAGAATACAGTGCCTCATCATCCGACTCACCGGTGGCACATTGTCTTTCTTCTTTTCTAAAGCAGAATGTTTCGATAGCTTTTTGGCTTGGCAAAGAGTTTGGCTTGAGCTGCCTTTGCTGGAGCCGATGGCTTAGACTTTGTAGGTGCTCCCGCCTCGATGGCATCTCCCATAAACTTAGGCTTCGAGGAGGCCGGGTGCTTCCTCATCGTAATCATCATCACCGCTTCATCATGTACAATCCTCTTCCTCTTGGAAGTTTTCACCTTGCTCGAGGTTTCTTCTTAGCTATGTTCTCTTGGTTCAATACGACCTATGTTTGAACAGAAGCCCCTAGTGGTCATAATTTTTAACGGCTAGATTCAATACGATCGTAGTTTATCAAGCGGTTAAGCCATCAAATATGATCAGCCCCCAAGTGATCATATGATATAATAATGATAATAAGAATGACAAATTTACCTTTGAGGAAGGAAAAAGGACAGAGGTCCTACTTATATTATTTATCATAATATATACATTATCAAAATATGTACATTAAGAGAGCCGATGGCTCAAGTGTGGTAAGGTCGAAGATGAGCGATATTCCACGGCCGGCGGGTCTCCTCCTTCGATTTACGTGAGAACATCAATAAGGTAGTATGACCCATTGTTCAAGTTCTTGCTGACCACAAAGGGCCCTTCCCAAGGTGGGGATAACTTAGCGCATCGCTTGATCCTCGATGAGCCGCACACCAAATCACCTTCCTGAAAGGCTCTGGACTTAACCCGGCGGCTGTGATAGCGGCACAAGTCCTGTTGGTAAATCGCCGAACGAGCTGCTGCCAAGTCCCGCTGTTCATCTAAGAGGTCAAGAGCATCCTGACGCGCCTGTTCATTGTCCGCCTCCACATAAGCCGCCACGCGAGGTGAGTCATGAGGGATGTCACTAGGGAGAACCGCCACCAGAGACCATGAATAAAGGCGATAACCCGTAGATCTATTAGGAGTAGTGTTGATGCTCCATAACACGTAGGGTAACCTCAACCCAACAACCCGGCCCGCCGCAGGGGGGCCAAAAGCCGTGGCTTGATGCCTTTCAAGATCTCCTGATTTGCTCTCTCGGCTTGACCATTGATTGGGGGTGAGCCACCGATGAAACATCGTCAATATGCTCATGTTGACAAAATTCTTCCATGGCGCCTTTTAGATGATTAGTGCCATTGTCGCTATAATGTCAGTGGAAAGCCGGGCGAAATATCACCTTCTTCATGAACTCGAACCGCCATAGCTGCATCACACTTATCGACTAGCTCGCCTCAACCCACTTTGTGAATTTATCAACCGCCACCAAGAGGTGGGTCTTTTATCTTTTGACCTTTTGAAAGTCCCAACCATGTCAAGCCCCTGCATCGCAACCGCCAAGTAATTGGAATCATCCTCAATTTTGAGCCGGCACATGAGCCCGCCTTGAGAACTCGACACCGCCACATTTACTAACCAAGTCCTTCAGATCAAGATGGCCCGTCACCAATAGAATCCATGGTGGAAAGACTTAGCCACAAGTGATTTTGACCCGCATGATGACCACAATCCCTTCATGAATCTCACATCGAATTTCTTGGCCTTCTTTAGGGGATACACAACGCTGAAACGCCTCGTCCCCGCCAGGATGATGCAACTCGCCATCGACAATCGCCATTGACTTAGACCACCGGGTTATCTGCCTTCCAAGGTTTCATCTCGTAACTCGCCTCGGTCATATAAGCCAAATATGGCACCGCCCAACTGGAATGACATGAAGAGCTGCCACCAATTGTGCTTCCGGTCAGAACAGCCAAGTCCTCTCAGAGGTAACTTGACGGAAGGGTTATGTAGAATATCCAAGAAAGTATTAGGCGGCACCGGCCACGCCGAGAGCCCACCGCTTAAAGCATCACCGCTTTGTTCTTTCTACTGGTCAATGTGCTCCACTTGATAACCCTTGAAGTGTCCAAAGAATGGCGCCGACTTCACGACGATAAGCCGCCATGAGAGGATCCTTAGAATCCCACTTGCCTGATACCAGCTGAGCCACCAAATCTGAGTCGCCGAAACACCTTACCCGGCTTAAGCTCATCTCGTTAGCCATCCGGAGACCATGGAGTAAGGCTTCATACTCAGCTGCATTGTTAGTGCAGGGAAACATCAACCATAGCACATAACAAAATTTGTCACCGAGGGGAAGCTAAACGACTCAAATTTCTCGAGCCCTCCAATTGCTCTGGACCCATCAAAATGAATAGTCCAATATGTGTTGTCCGCTTTTCTTCGTGCATCCGCAGCTCGTCTAATCGTTGATGAAATCCACTAGCGCTTGAGATTTGATAGCAAGCATGTGGCAAATACTTTTAAACCATGAGGCCCAAGTTCAATGGCCCACTTGGTGACTCGCCCTATGGCCTCTCTGCTTTTGAATGATATCCCCAAAGGAGCGTAACTAACCACAATGATGGGGTGGCCTAGGAAATATTGCTTAAGCTTCCTACTGGCCATGAACACCCCATAAACGAGCTCATTAATACGGATATCGCTGCTTGACTCAATAAGCACCTCACTAATGTAGTAAATCGTCACTGAACCGGTGTTCCTTGCCTACCTCCGTATGCTCCACCATGATGGTCATACCGACGCACGCTGTTAGAAGCCACATATAATAATAAGGGCCTTATCAATGGGAGCAAGAAGAATCGGCGGCGAGCCAATGCCTCTTCATATCTTCAAAAGCAGCGCTAGCGCCACTCTAGACGGTTATCCGCCTTCTTCATCATTTGATACAGTGTTATGGCCTTCTCACCTAACCAGCTTATGAACCGGCTTAAAGCAGCGATACGACCCGCCAAACGATGAACATCATTGATAGACGCTGGTTTAGCCAGAGAGGTGGTGGCCTTGATCTTCTCCGGGTTAGCCTCGATACCCCTATTAGAAACCAGAAAACCCAAAAGCTTGCCTGCAGATACACCAAAAACACACTTGGCCGGGTTAAGCATCATCTTGTAAACCCGAAGATTGTCAAAGGTTTCCTTTAGATCATCTATCAAGGTCTCCTTCTCTCTGGATTTCACCACTACATCATCCACATAAGCATGAACATTGCGCCCAATTTGATTATGAAGACAATTCTGCACACACCGCTGGTAAGTCGCCTGGGCACTCTTGAGCCCAAAAGGCATTGATACATAGCAGAAGGCCCCAAACGGAGTAATGAACACCGTCTTCTCCTGGTCCTTAACTGCCATCTTGGTCTGATGATAACCAGAGTAAGCATCCAAAAAACTCAAACACTCACAACCCACCGTAACATCAATGATTTGATCAATACGAGGGAGAGCAAAGGGATCAACTGGACAAGCCTTGTTTAAATCCGTGTAATCCACACACATACACGAAGTGCCATTTTTCTTAAGCATGAGCACCGGGTTAGCCAACCACTCTAGATGAAAAACTTCAATGATGAACCCAGCTGCTAAGAGCTGATACCTCCTCACCAATGGCCTTCCGCCTCCTCATTGAACCGCCAAGAAACCGCTGATGTGCTTAAACTTTGAGTCAATATTAAGAGTGTGCTCATCGAAGTTCTTCTCAGACACCCGCATGTCGGTTTCATGCAAAGATGTCTCTTGCTCAAGGATGAACTCGATGAGCGCGCTTCCTATTTGGGATCCAAATTAGCACCGACATCGAATCGCTTGGATGTGTCGCTGGAACAAATTCAACAAGCTTAGTATCATCGGCCGACTTAAACTTCATGACCGCTCATGCTTTGTGGTTGGCTTTTTCAAAGACGCCATATCCGCCGGATCAACATTGTCCTTGTAGAATTTAACTCTTCTATCGCATGCATCGACCAAGATAAGCCGCCACCTTCTTCACATTCCAAGGCTACCTTACGGCTTCCATGCACCGTGATGGTTCCTTATGACTCGCATCTTGAGCTGCAATATACATAACACGGCCATGCCATGAACTTGGCATAAGCCGGCCGCCCAAACAGAGCATGATATGGGCTCTTGATCTTGACTACTTCAAACGTCAATTTCTCGGCCCTGGAGTCATATTCATCCCCAAAGGCTACCTACAATTCGATTCACCGACTAGATATGCCGATTTACCGCATGACGCCATGGAAAACAAGTGTTGGACCGCTAAGGCTTTTATCGCTAACCCCATGCGACGGAAGGTCTCATAATAGAGGATGTTGATGTCGCCGCCTCCATCCATGAGTACCTTGGTGAATTTATATCCACCCACCTGAGGGGCCACCACCAAGGCTAAGTGACTCGGATTATCAACCCGAGGAGGGTGATCTTCCCTACTCCATAGAATAGGCTGCTCGACCATCTCAAATAACGAGGAACCTGCTGCTCAACAAGATTCACAGCCCTCTTATGAAGCTTCGTCTGCTTGCATAAACCGGTGGTAAACACATGATATTGCCCATTATCCAGCTGCTTTGGATGGCTCTGGTATCCTCCTTGCTGCTGTTGCTGACCACCCTAGCCAGATTGTTGGTTATATCCACCTTGCTTGCCTTGAGAATTTTGAAAATTGGGATTTGAACCGCCGCCTGGGCCATGAAAACCGCCGCCACCTAAGCCGCCGCCCTGCCCATTGTTACTATCGAACATGTTGGAATTTTTGAAGGCCTTCATGATTGTACAGCCCTTCCATAGATGGGTAGCCGATTCGCCGAGTGTCGTGCCTTGGACAGGCTCGCTCAATAATCGCCAAGTGTGGGGCTCGACCCGCAGATCGGGAGGTGGTCTCCTCACGCCATTGGTTGTTACCCCGCGCACTAGTGTTAGCCACAAAATCCAAACTACCATCACCTTACGCTTATTACCTCCTTGATTTGCCGATTATGCCGAGGGCCCTTGCCGCTGCTGCTCTTCTTTCCCTTCCTCGTATTTTCATCATCGACTCGGATCCTTGGTACTATCGAGTTGGCGATTTGACCAGAGCCGCCATCACGTGCTCCATATCATTACAATCGTGCTTGAGACGCCCCAACTTTTGTTTCGAGGCAAAAACGCAATTTTTCTCCAACATTAAGATCAGAGAGTCGCATCCATCTTATCGATGAATGTATTATGTCTTTAACTCGGCGCACCCAATGGGTCGAGACTCGCCTCCTCCCGCTTGCAATTCGTCAAATCCACAATTGACATGGGCTGCTTGCAGTATCCTTGAAATTCGACTAACCGGCTTTTAGCTCGCCCATGAACTGATTGAGTTAGGTGGTAGGCCTTTCAACCAAGTGCGGGTCCCATCCAACATCATGGTAAAGTACTTGGCCATCGCAGCATCATCGACCTCCAATGATTCCATAGCCATCTCAGAACTTTCAATCCATGCCCCGGCTGTAAGTCGGCCGTAGTTCGCACTTTCCTAGGTCCCTTAAAACTTTGGGTAAATGCTCACACGTGAGAGCCGGTATTATACAGGGACACCTCGTCCCGTGGCTACACCTTCCTCGGATAGAAGTCATCGGATAAACCGGATACGAATGGTAAGTCCGTCACTAAGACGCCTACTTAGCCGCCTGCTGAGCCGCCCGCTCAGCCTCTTGACGTATTCTATCTTGATCTACCAAGTTAAAGGCTCCATGGCGCGCGGGGTCATGCCCACCTGGCTGGTTACGATGCCGGACATTGCTTGAGACAGCCGTTGAGTCCATGTGCCTGCTATAACTCAGGCTTCGGCTTGCACAAGGGGTTGAGTGGATCCTGTCCCGGCTGTATGAGTACGCCTCCTGTTGTGCTAAGGCCGTCTGAAGAAGTTCTCTGACCCGACGGATTTCAACCGCCACTGGAGAGTCGCCATCAATTGGGAGAGCCGCCAGCCGTGCCGCCGCCGCGATCATGTTCTCCAACAGGTTAGAATAGCGACTTGGAGGTGTTGGTACATCCTAAGGTGGAGCAGTATTCACGCGGGGAGGCCCCATCACCTGTGGCTAAACTGGCACCCCGACCCCCGGTGTTGCATCCCGGTCTTCCTCAGTACACGGGGAGAGCCACGGCAGGTTACTGGGCCCCGCACCAGGTGTGTGGAAGAGGTTTCGAGGATCATAAACCTAAGGGAGTCGAGACTGAGTCTTCTGATGTCTTCTCCTCATGACCTCATTAGACGCGTTCTGATCTTGCATGAGCCGGAAAGTCTGCACCTGAATCCGTTGAGCCTAAGCATCCAGAGCCGCCCGCTCTGCGGTTATCCTGACATCTTCCGCTGCCAGGTCTTCTTTAGCCTGCACCATATCCAAATTCAACTGTGCCACTTTCGCATCATGTCAAGCTTGATCCGTCTGGTTGACCACGATGGTTAACAGAGCGGTCAGCTTATCTGTGAGATCCATCAACACCTGAGCCGGCGAGCGCACAGGGCCTCCTACCCCGGCTGTTGCTGACCCGTAGGTCATGGCCGCCATAGTTGTGGAGTCTTGGATAGGTTGTGTGCCAGCCATGAAGATTCCAACCCTGCTCGGTGATAACCCACAAGTGTAGGGGATCGCAATGCTTTCGAGGGTAAAGTGTTCAACCCAAATTTATTTATTCGACACAAGGGGAGCCAAAGAATATTCTTGAGTATTAGCAGCTTGAGTTGTCAATTCAACCACACCGGATAACTTAGTATCTGCAGCAAAGTATTTAGTAGCAAAAGTGGTATGATAATAAAAGTAATGGTAGCAAAAGTGAAGATAATTGTTTTGGGGTTTTTGTAGTAGTTGTAGCAGTAGCAACGGAAAAGTAAATAAGCAAAGAACAATATGTGAAAAGCTTGTAGGCAATGGATCGCTGATGGATAATTATGCCAATGCGATTCCTCATGTAATAGCTATAACATAGGGTGACATGTAACTAGCTTCAGCTCATCAATGTAATGTAGGCATGTATTCCAGAATAGTCATATGTGCTTATGGAAAAGAACTTGCATGGCATCTTTTGTCCTACCCTCCCGTGGCAGCGGGGTCCTAGTGGAAACTAAGGGATATTAATAGAGAACCGGAACAAAGCATTAGCACATAGTGAATACATGAACTCCTCAAACTACGGTCATCACCAAGAAGTATCCCGATTATTGTCACTTGGGTTGTCGATCATAACACATAATAGGTGACTATAGACTTGCAAGATAGGATCAAGAACACACATATATTCATGAAAACATAATAGGTTCAGATCTGAAATCATGGCACTCGGCCCTAGTGACAAGCATTAAGCATAGCAAAGTCATAGCAACATCGGCCTCGTAACATAGTGGATACTAGGATCAAACCCTAACAAAACTAACTTGATTACATGGTAAATCTCATCCAACCCATCACCGCCCAGCAAGCTTCACGATGGAATTACTCACGCATGACGGTGAGCATCATGAAATTGGTGATGGAGGATGGTTGATGATGACGACGGCGACGAATCCCTCTCCTGAGCCCCGAACAGACTAGAGATCAGCCTCCCGAGAGAGATTAGGGCTTGGCGGCGGCTCCATGTCGTGAAACGCGATGAAACTTTCTCTGGTTTTTTTCTCCCTAACGTGAATATATGGAGTTGGAGGAGGTCGGTGGAGGTCCAGGGGCCCACGAGATAGGGCGCGCTTCTGGGGGCGCCTGCCTCGTGGATGCCCCGCCCCCGGGTGTATTTCTTTCACCCAAAATTTTATTAATTCCAAAAAGTGCCTCCGTGATTTTCGTGACATTCCGAGAACTTTTCTTTTCTACACATAAAACAACATCATGGCGCTTCAATGAAAACAGCGCCACCGGGTTAGTTTCATTCAAATCATGCAAGTTAGAGTCCAAAACAAGGGCAAAAGTGTTTAGAAAAGTAGATACATTGGAGACGATCAACTCCCCCAAGCTTAAACCTTTGCTTGTCCTCAAGCAATTCAGTTGATAAACCGAAAGTGATAAAGAAAAGCTTTTACAAACTCGCTTGCTTTGTTGTTGTAACATGAAAAGCCAGCATTCAAGTTTCAGCAAATATTATGAACTAACCATACTCACAATAACACTTAGGTCTCACAATTACTCATATCAATAGCATAATCAGCTAGCGAGCCATAATAATAAAACTCGGATGACAACACTTTCTCAAAATAATCATAACATGATATAACAAAATGGTATCTCGCTAGCCCTTTCTGAGACCGCAAAACATAAATGCAGAGCACCTTTAAAGATCAAGGACCCACTAAACATTGTAATTCATGGTAAAGAGATCCAATAAGTCATACCCAATATAAACCAACAATAATGAATGCAAATGACAAGTGTGCTCAAATGGGTGCTTTTAATAAGAAGGGTGATGACTCAACATAGAAGTAAATAGATAGGCCCTTCGCAGAGGGAAGCAGGATTTGTAGAGGTGCCGAGCTCGATTCTAAAATAGAGATTGAATAACATTTTGAGCGCATACTTTCACCGTCAACGCAACAACTATGAGATGGCTGTATCTTCCATACTACATGAATTATAGGGAGTTCCCAAACAGAATGGTAAAGGTTTATACTCCCCCAACCACCAACAAGCATCAATCCATGGCTTGCTCGAAACAACGAGTGCCTCCAACTAACAACAGCCCTGGGGGAATTTTGTTTAATTATTTTGATTTGCTTTGATCTTTTGGATCATGGGACTGGGCATCCTGTTACCGCCCTTTCGTGAATGAGGAGCGGAGTCCACTCCTCTTGAGAATAACCCACCTAGCATGGAAGATATAGGCAGCCCTAGTTGTAACATGAGCTGCTCGAGCATACAAAACAGAATTTCATTTGAAGGTTTGGAGTTTGGCACATACAAATTTACTTGGAACGCAGTAAATACCGTGATATAGGAAGGTATAGTGGACTCATATGTTACAACTTTGGGGTTTAAGGAGTTTGATGCACAAGCAAGATTCCCGCTTAGTACAGTGAAGGCTAGCAAAAGACTAGGAAGCTAATTAACCGAGATAGCGACAACAAATATAAACAAGCATTAAAATTAATTCACACCGAGTACAAACATGAGTAGGATATAATCCACCATGAACATAAATATCGTGAAGGCTATGTTGATTTGATTCAAGTACATGCGTGAACATGTGCCAAGTCGAGTCACTCAATTCATTCAAAGGAGGATACCATCCCATCATACCACATCATAATCATTCTAATAGCATGTTGGCACGCAAGGTAAACCATTATTATTCATAGCTAATCAAGCATGGCACAAGCAACTATAATCTCTAAATGTCATTGCAAATATGTTTACTTCATAATAAGTTGAATCGGACACAATGAACTCATCATATTTACAAAAACAAGAGAGGTCGGGTTCATACCAGCTTTTCTCATCTCAATAAGTTTGTCATATATCGTCATTATTGCCTTTCACTTGAATGACCGAACGATGTATATAATAATAAGAGTGCACGCATTGCACTAAGTGGAATCTACAAGCATTCAACTCAAGAGAGAAGACAAGTAATATGGGCTCTAAGTTAAATAAACAATCATGCATATGAGAGCCACTAAACATTTTCAATATAGTCTTCTCGATCCCCAGAAAAAACTATTTACACGGGAAAGCTCCCAACAAATAATAATAAGAAGAAATCTTTTTGGGTTTTCATTTTAATTTCTACTACAAGCATAGAATTTTAAACTAACTAATTTTTTGGTTTTTCTTAAGGTTTATCAAACACACAAGAAGAAAACTAGAAAAGAAATTTAAACTAGCATGGATAATACAATGAAAGAGTATGAGCACCGACGACTAGTGTGTGAGCATGAATGTAAAGTCGGTGAGAATACGATTCCCCAAGCTTAGGCTTTTGGCCTAAGTTGGTCTAATACTAAGGGTCGCCGCTACTCTCCCGTGTAATCGGGAAGTGTAGTCGATACCATTAGTTGGTCATCTCCGGATCCCACCGATGATGATGCACGATAAGGGTCCAGCCAGGTTCCGCTCATGTTCAAGTTCGAGTGAAAGCTTGGGCTCGGTGATTGTTTAGCGCCCGCGTGGACAAGAAAATTTTCTGCAAGCAAATCAAACAACAGAGGTGCAGGCAAAATAATAATCTCAACGTGGTTCTTATTAAATCTAAATTTATACAAGAGCATATTCTCTTTGTTGTCAATAATAAACTTGTGTGCTACCATGCTCTTGTAATCTAAAATGTGAGGAGGCAATTTTGTCTCCTCTTTCTCATGGTGCCTAATGGGTATCTGAAAATGTCTAGCAAGACGTGAAGCATAAATACCTCCAAATATGGGGCCTTTTGTACGATTCAGGGATAGCCGTTTAGCAACGACGGCACCCATACTAAAACTGTTGTCCCCAAGCAAGGCATGTTGAAGAATGATAATATCAGGAACACTAAGGTTTCCACTATTTCCACGACCAACCAAGCATCTACTAGCAAATATGGCAAAGTAGCGTAAAATAGGATAGTGTATGCTAGAGACTTTTGCCTCAGAGCCCTTCTTCGGCTCTTCTACAGCTATAGTATTAACAAAGCCACCCACATCTTCACGATGGGGTTCCTCTAATTCTCCCTCATAAGGTATCCTACACACCACGCAAAAATTACGTAAAGACATTTCTTTGAATTCATCATATAAATGAAATGATACTGCAAGCGGTGACTTCTTAGGATAATAATAAAAGTTTTGCACGAAAGTATTGGTGAGTAAGAGATACTGATCGATTCGGTCGTTGATGAAACTGTTGAGGCCTGCAGTCTCGATCAAAGAATAAAAATCTTCATGAATTCCAGCTTCTTTCAAGAAATCCTCACATGGCCATTCACACGACCGTACTTCCGCTAAGCGAGGAAGATTATACTTGCCTTTTTCCTTCTCTTTGGCTTGTTTTTCCTGAGAGCTTTGGCTTGTTTTTCCTGAGAGCTTTGGCTAGAAGAGCCCTTCAAAAACCTCCTTAACATTTTCTGAAAATTTCTGAAATTTTAGTAACTTCAAAATAAAAGTGAATAAAACTAAACAAGATTGGTAGCAACCACTCCTACAAGTGCCTAGAGCCTATATCATGCATTAGAATTGCTTGGGACCTCATAAATTTAACATGCAAGCCCAAGAACATGGTCACCTATGCAGCAAAAATTTGCAATGAATAAAGCACTAGAACAAAAACTAATTGGACCAATGGAGGAGTCACATACCAAGCAACAATCTCCCAAAGCAGTTTTGTGAATGGAGCTTTGAGCAAGGAGAATGAAAATCGAGCAAAATGAGCAAGAACTCGTGCTTGAGCTGGATGGGGATTTTTGGGTAGAAGACGAAGTGTGTGGGTGCTGGACAGTGGAGGGGGCCACCAGGCCCACGAGACAGGGGCGCGCCTACTAGGGGGGCGCCCACTCGTGGGCTCGGTGCTTGCCCTCCCGCAGTGATTTCAAGGTTAAAATCCTCAAATATTCCGTAAAAACCATACTAAATTTGCAAGACATTTGGAGCACTTTTATTTTCTGGACTATTTTTTTTGCACGGATAATTCGTAAAATGCATGATAATACTATTTTTGCTTTTTTATTCTAAATAATGTAAAGTAAAAAGAGGGTACAAAAGGTTGTGCCTTCTAGTTTCATCCATCTCATGATCATCAAAATGAATCCACTAACAAGGTTGATCGAGTCTTGTTAACAAACTCATTCCGAATAACACTGAACCGGAGAAATTTCGAATAACACTAAGTTACCTCAACAGGGATATGAAAATCCCCAAGAATAAGAATATCATACTTTTTCTTGACAGTAGGGAGAGGAAATTCAAAACCTCCAATAACAATAATTGGAACTTTTCCAATAGAATTGATGCTATGAACTTGAGATTGCTTCCTCGGAAAGTGTACCGTATGCTCATTACCATTAACATGAAAAGTGACATTGCCTTTGTTGAAATCAATAACAGCCCCTCGCAATATTAAGAAAAGGTCTACCAAGGATAATAGACATACTATCGCCCTCGAATATCAAGAATAACAAAGTCCGTTAAGATAGTGACATTTGCAACCACAACAGTACATCCTCACAAATACCGACGATATAGCAGCTTGATTTATCGCCATTTGCAAAGATATTTCAGAGGTGTCAATTTATTCAATTCAAGTCTATGATATAAAGAGAGAGGCATAACACTAACACCAGCTCCAAGATCACATAAAGCAGTTCTAACATAATTTCTTTTAATGGAACATGGTATAGTTGGTACACCCGGATCTCCAAGCTTCTTTGGTATTCCACCTTTAAAAGTATAATTAGCAAGCATGGTTCAAAATTTCAGCTTCGTATCTTTCTTTTGTTTGTGATGATATCCTTCATATACTTAGCATAAGGATTTATTTTCAGCATATCGCTTAAGCGATACGTAAGAAAATAGGTCTAATCATTTCAGCAAAGCGCCAAAATCCTCATCATCCTTTGACTTGGATGGTTTAGGAGGAAAGGGCATGGGTATCCGAACCCATGGTTCTCTTTCTCTACCGTGCTTCCTAGCAACAAAATCTCTTATCATAACGCTGATTCTTTGATTGTGGGTTATCAAGATCAACAAAGCAGGTTCGATCTCTACATCATTGTTTTTCCTAGGTTGAGCATCAACATGAACATTATCATTAACACTATCACTAGGTTCATGTTCATCACCGATTGTGTTTCAAAGATCATAAATAGAAATATCATTGGGATTCTCGTGTGTTTACAGAGGTTCACTAGAAGCATGCAAAGTCCTATCGCCTTTTGTTTTTCTTCTTTAGAAGAACTAGGTGCCTCTAAATTATTTCTCCAAGAATCTCGCCGATTCTCTTAGGGTGGCCTTCAGATACAAAGGTTCCTAAGTCATTCTACCAGCTCTAGTAGCCACTCTAACAACAAAGTCATTCTTATTATTTAATTCTCAAGCAAATCATTTTGAGCTTTGAGTACTTGCTCAGCTTGAGTAGCAACCATAGAAGCATATTTGCTAACGAGTTTGAGTTCATCTTTAACTCTAGCTATATTATCGCCACGCCCCTATCTCGAAAGCATTATTCTTTAACTCTCTACCAACATAAGCATTAAAACTTTCTTGTCTAGCCATAAAGTCATCAAATTCATCTAAGCAAGGGCTATGAAATTTGGTAGAGGGGATTTCAACTTTATCATATCTATAGACATAATTTACCTTTACTACCTATGTCGGGTTATCAAGACAATGTGGTTCTTCAACAAAGTGTATATTAAGACCATGTATTTCTTCAATAGGAGGTAAATTCTTAACATCTTCAGCTTTAATACCTTTTTCTTTCATTGATTTCTTTGCCTCTTGCATATCTTCAGATCGAGAAATAAAACACCTCTCTTCTTCGGAATGTGTTTAGGAATAGGCTCAGAGTTGGCTCAATTGGTTCAGAATTACTTCGTGAATTGGCTCAGAAGAGTCCAATTATTTTCATTAGTCAACATATTGTTTAATAGTATTTTAGCTTCGTCCGATCGTTTCTTTCCTCGAAAACACAACCAGACAACTATCCCAAAGAGTCCTTGAAGCATCGGTTAGTCCATTATAAAAGATATCAAGTATTTCATTTTTCTTAAGAGGATGATCAGCAAAGCATTATAACCGGAGAAGCCTCCACCAAGCTTGTGGGAGACTCTCTTTGGTTTGTACAAAATTATATATTTCCGCAAGGCAGCTTGTTTCTTATGAGCAGGGAAATATTTAGCAGAGAAGTAATAAATCATATCCCGGGACTACGCACACAACCAGGAGTAAGAGAATTATACCAAGTCTTAGCATCACCCTTTAATGAGAACGGAAATATCTTAAGGATATAAAATAGCGAGACTTCTCATCATAAGTAAACAAGGTAGCTATATCATTCAACTTGGTAAGACGTACACAACAATTTCAGATTCAAGGCCATAAAAGGATCGATTCAACTAAAGTAATAATCTCAGATCAATAGAGAATTCATAATCCTTATTAGTAACACGATAGGTGAAGTAGCAAAAGCAGGTCGTTTCATTCTAGCATTAAGAGACCGCTGCTTCCATTTAGCTAATAATTTCTTAAGATCATATCTATCATTGCAAGCAAAGATTTCTAGCAGCTTCTTCATTCATGACATAACCCTTAAAATCCTTGGGTAAACGCCGCTCAGAGCCGACGACAGATGGGGGACACCTCCGTCCCGGTGGCCACACCGCCTCGATAGAAGTCGCTTGATAAACCGAATACAACTGGTAAGCCGCCAGCTTGAGCCGCCTACTTAGCCGCCTGTTGAGCCGCCCGCTCAGCCTCTTGACGTATTCTGTCTTGATCTACCAAGTTAAAGGCTCCATGGTGCGCCGGGTCATGCCCGCCTGGCTGGTTACGGCGCTGGACATTGCTTGAGACAGCCGCTGAGTCCATGTGCCTGCTATAACTCGGGCTTCGGCTTGGACGAGGGGTTGAGTGGATCCTGTCCCGGCTGTATGAGTATGCCTCCTGTTGTGCTAAGGCCGTCCGAAGAAGTTTTCTGACCTGGCGGATTTCAACCACCACCGAAGAGTTGCCATCAATTGGGAGAGCCGCCAGCCGTGCCGCCGCCGCGATCATGTTCTCCAACGGGTTAGAAGAGTGACCTGGAGGTGTTGGTACATCCTGAGGTGGAGCAGTATTCAGGCGGGGAGGCCCCATCACCTGTGGCTGAACCGGCACCCTGACCCCGGGTGTTGCATCCCGGTCTTCCTCAGTACGCGGGGAGAGCCACGACGGGTTACTGGGCCCGGCACCAGGTGTGTGAAAGAGGTTTTCAGGATCATAAACCTAAGGGAGTCGAGGATGAGTCTTCTGATGTCTTCTCCTCATGACCTCATTATATGCGTTCTGATCTTGCGTGAGCCGGAAAGTCTGCACCTGAATCCGCTAAGCCCGAGCATCCAGAGCCGCCCACTCTGCGGTTATCATGACATCTTCCGCTGCTAGGTCTTTTTAGCCTCGCACCATATCAAAATTTAACAAAGGCCACTTTTGCATCATGTCAAGCTTGATCCGCCGGGTTGACCACGGCGGTTAACAGAGCGGTCACTTTATCTCGTGAAATCCATCAACACCGAGCCGGGCGAAAGACAGGCCTCCTCGCCTGGCTGCCGCCGACCCATAGGTCATGGCCGCCATAGTTGTGGAGTCTTGGATAGGTTGTGTGCCAGCCATGAAGATTCCGACCCTGCTCGGTGATAACCCACAAGTGTAGGGGATCGCAACAGCTTTCGAGGGTAAAGTATTCAACCCAAATTTATTGATTCGACACAAGGGGAGCCAAAGAATATTCTTGAGTATTAGCAGTTGGAGTTGTTATTCAATCACACCTGGATAACTTAGTATCTGCAGCAAAGTATTTAGTAGCAAAAGTGGTATGATAATAAAAGTAACGGTAGCAAAAGTAAAGATAATTGTTTTTGGGTTTTTGTAGTAGTTGTGATAGTAGCAACGGAAAAGTAAATAAGCGGAGAACAATATATGAAAAGCTCGTAGGCAATGGATCAGTGATGGATAATTATGCCGGATGCGATTCCTCATGTAACAGCTATAACATAGGGTGACACAGAACTAGCTCCAGTGCATCAATGTAATGTAGGCATGTATTCCATAAATAGTCATACGTGCTTATGGAAAAGAACTTGCATGACATCTTTTGTCCTACCCTCCCGTGGCAGCGGGGTCTTAGCGGAAACTAAGGGATATTAAGGCCTCTTTTTAATAGAGAACTGGAACAAAGCATTAGCACATAGTGAATACATGAACTCCTCAAACTACGGTCATCACCGAGAAGTATCCCGATTATTGTCACTTCGGGGTTGTCGGATCATAACACATAATAGGTGACTATAGAATTGCAAGATAGGATCAACACACACATATATTCATGAAAACATAATAGGTTCAGATCTGAAATCATGGCACTCGGGCCCTAGTGACAAGCATTAAGCATAGCAAAGTCATAGCAACATCAATCTCGTAACATAGTGGATACTAGGATCAAACCCTAACAAAACTAACTTGATTACATCAGAATCTCATCCAACCCATCACCGCCCAGCAAGCTTCACGATGGAATTACTCACACACGGCGTGAGCATCATGAAATTGGTGATGGAGGATGGTTGATGATGACGACGGCGACGAATCCTCCCGAGCCCCGAACGGACTCCAGATCAGCCTCCCGAGAGAGATTATGGCTTGGCGGCGGTTCCATGTCGTGAAACGCGATGAAACTTTCTCTAATTTTTTTCTCCCGAACGTGAATATATGGAGTTGGAGTTGAGGTCGGTGGAGGTCCAGGGGCCCACGAGATAGGGGCGCGCTTCGCCTCGTGGATGTGCCCTAGCCCCTGGTGTATTTCTTTCACCCAAAAATTTTATTAATTCCAAAAGTGCCTCCGTGGATTTTCGTGACATTCCGAGAACTTTTCTCGTCGTGGAATTGTCACGGCAGATGTCCTAGTGAAAGGACTTAATCGTGGACCCATCACAACTAGGAAATTTAAAGGGTTTAATCGGGACAAAGGACATGAGGTTTATATCGGTTCGCCCCTTACGGTGAAGGTAAAGGCCACGATCCAGCCTCCGAGTGGGATTGCTTATGTCTCGATTACTGTGGAGTGAATTGCTTGTCCTAGCTCTCGAGTTGATGTTACCTATCCGATCCGCCACGGTCGCCCCTTTATATACAGAGATCGACGCTTATGCCTTTACAGAGTCCCTACCGCTCATAAACAATGTCCGCTCGGTCTCTTAACTATTCTGTTTTATAATACAAGTCACGATACATGGCGGTTTATCACTACGGCCTTAAGTCGCCTCGATTTGGGCCCTTAATCAACCGCCATCTCTATCCCGGGACTTGGGCTTCAAGAGTATTTAGGTATAACCTGCCCCTCCCGGGCGGGTCATACCAATAGCTATATCCCCAACACATCCCCTCTTCGCCTTCGCTCATCGGTAACTTTACTTGAGCTATATTTTTATTCGCCACATGATATGTTTTTGCTTGGAGCATATTGTATGATATGAGTCTTTGCTTTTAGATTACCATAATCATCCTTGCTGTACACACCTTTTGGGAGAGACACACTTGATTTGGAATTTATTAGAATACTCTGTGCTTCACTTATATCTTTTTGAGCTAGATAATTTTTGCTCTAGTGCTTCACTTATATCTTTTAGAGCACGGCGGTGCCTTTATTTTGTAGAAAATCTCATGCTTCACTTATATTTTTTTGAGAGTCTTATAGAACAGCATGGTATTTGCTATGGTTATAAAATTGGTCCTAGAATGATGAGCATCCAACTTGGGTATAATAAAAACTATCATAGAAAGTGAATTGGATGCTATGATCAATTTGATGCTTGATAATTGTTTTGAGATATGAGGATGGCGATATTAGAGTCATGCTAGTGGAGTAATTATAAATTTGAGGAATACTTGTGTTGAAGTTTGTCATTCCCGTAGCATGCACGTATGGTGAACCGCTTTGTGATGAAGTTGGAGCATAATTTATTTACTGATTGTCTTCCTTATGAGTGGCAGTCGGGGACGAGCGATGGTCTTTTCCTACCAATCTATCCCCCAAGGGCTGCTACGCCTTGAGCTTATGCTGGTTTTCCTTGAAGAGGAAAGGGTGATGCAGCAAAGTAGCATAATCATTTCCTTAGCTTTTGAGAACCAAGGTATCAATCCAGTAGGAGGCTCCTCAAAAGTCCCATGCACCTACAAAAACAAACAAGAGCCTCACAACCAACGCAATAAAGGGGTTGTCAATCCCTTCATGGCCACTTGCGGAAGTGAGATCTGATAGATATAATATGATAAGATAAATATTTTTGGTATTTTTATGATATAGATTGGAAAAGTAAAGATGCAAATAAAAGTAGATGGAAAACTTATATGATAAAAGATAGACCCGGGGGCCATAGGTTTCACTAGTGGCTTCTCTCAAGATAGCATAAGTATTACGGTGGGTGAACAAATTACTGTCGAGCAATTGATAGAAAAGCAAATAATTATGAGATTATCTAGGCATGATCATGTATATAGGCATCACGTCCGTGACAAGTAGATCGACTCCTGCCTGCATCTACTACTATTACTCCACACATCGGCCGACTCCTGCCTACATCAAGAGTATTAAGTTCATAAAGAACAGAGTAACGCATTAAGAAAGATGACATGATGTAGAGGGATAAACTCATGCAATATGATATAAACCCCATCTTTTTATCCTCGATGGCAACAATACAATACGTGCCTTGCCGCCCCTGCTGTCACTGGGAAAGGCACTGCAAGATTGAACACAAAGCTAAGCACTTCTCCCATTGCAAGAAAGATCAATCTAGTAGGCCAAACCAAACTGATAATTCGAAGATACCTGCAAAGATAACTTAATCACACATAAAAGAATTTAGAGGAGATTCAAATATTTCTCATAGATAAACTTGATCGTAAACCCACAATACATCGGATCTCGACAAACACACCGCAAAAAGAGTTACATCGAATAGATCTCCAAGAAGATCGAGGAGAACTTTGTATTGAGATTCAAAGAGAGAGAAGAAGCCATCTAGCTAATAACTATGGATTCAAAGGTCTGTGGTAAACTACTCACAACTCATCGGAGAGGCCTTAGAGATTATGTAGAGGCCCTCCATGGTCGATTCCCCCTCCGGTGGAGCGCCGACGAAGGCTCCAAGATGGGATCTCGCGGATACAGAAGGTGGCGGCGGTGGAAATAGGTTTTCGTGGTCTGTTCTGATGGTTTCAGGGTACGTTGGTGTATATAGGTGGAAGAAGTAGGTCTGAGGACGCCGAGGCCCACAGGTGGCGCGCGCCACCCCAAGGAGGCGCCGCGGCACCTCCCGGGCCGCCTCTGTTGCTGACGTCCATGAAATAGAACCAAGGTCTATCTTTTGATCGAGGTTGAATCGATCATCAACTCCAAGTTCCCTCGGATCACGCTTGTTCCAAAAAGATCGCTCCTCGGGTTTCATTCCGCTTGGACTCCGCTTGATATTCCTTTCCTTCAAACACTAAAATAGGCAAAAAAATAGCAATTCGGCTAGGCCTCCTGCTAGTAGGTTAGTCCCAAAATGATATAAAAGTGTAAAGTAAAGCCCATAAACATCCAAAACAGGTAATATAATAGCATGCAACAATCTAAAATTATAGATACGTTGGAGACTTATCAAGTATCCCCAAGCTTAATTCTTGCTAGTCCTCGAGTAGGTAAATGATAAAACAGAATTTTTGATGTGGAATGCTACCCAAAGATAATTCTCAATGTAATTTTCTTTATTGTGGCATGAATGTTCAGATCCAAATGATTCAAAATAAAATTTCAGATTGACATAAGAAATAGTAATACTTCAAGCATACTAATCAAAGCAATCATGTCTTCTCAAAATAACATGGCTAAAGAAATTTATCCCTACAAAATCATATAGTCCTGGCTGTTGCTCATTCTTCATCACACAAAGTATTTAATCATGCACAACCCCGATGACAAGCCAAGCAATTGTTTCATACTTTAGTAATCTCAAACTTTTTCAACTTTCACGCAATACATGAGCGTGAGCCATGGACATAGCACTATATGTGGAATACAATGGTGGTTGTGGAGAAGACAGAAAAGAAGAAGATAGTCTCACATCAACTAGGCCTATCAACGGGCTATGGAGATGCCCATTAATAGATATCAATGTGAGTGAGTAGGGATTGCCATGCAACAGATGCACTAGAGCTATAAGTGTTTGAAAGCTCAAGAAAAGAAACTAAGTGGGTGTGCATCCAACTCGCTTGCTCACGAAGACCTAGGGCATTTTGAGGAGGTCCATCATTGGAATATACAAGGCAAGTTCTTATAATGAAAAATTCCCACTAGTATATGAAAGTGACAACATAGGAGACTCTCGATCATGAAGATCATGGGGCTACTTTGAAGCACAAGTGTGGTAAAAAGGATAGCAGCATTGTCCCTTCTCTCTTTTTCTCTCTTTTTTTATTTGTGGGCTCTTTGGCTTCTTTTTTTAAAGTCCGAAGTCTTATCCCAACTTGTGGGGAATCATAGTCTCCATCATCCTTTCCTCATCGACAATGCTCTAATAATGAAGATCATCGACTTTTATTTACTTACAACTCAAGATTACAACTCAATACTTAGAACAAGATATGACTCTATATGGATGCCTCCAATGTGTAGAAGGATATGCAATGAATCAAGAGTGACATGTATGAAAATTATGAAGGTGGCCTTACCACAAATACGATGTCTACTACATGATCATGCAAAGAGCAATATGACAATGATGATGTGTGTCATATGAACGGAACGGTGGAAAGTTGCATGGCAATATATCTCGTAATGGCTAAGGAAATGCCATAATAGGTAGGTATGGTGGCTGTTTTGAGGAAGGTATATGGTAGGTGTAAGGTACCGCGAAAGTTATGCGCACAAGAGAGGCTAGCAATGGTGGAAGGTGAGAGTGCGATAATCCATGGACTCAACATTAGTCATAAAGAACTCATATACTTATTGCAAAAATCTACAAGCCATTGAAAACAAAGTACTACACGCATGCTCCTAGGGGATAGATTGGTAGAAAAGACCATCGTCGTCCCCGACCGCCAATCATAACGAAGACAATCAATAAATAAAATTGTGCTCCAACTTCATTACAAAGCGGTTCACCATAATGCATGCTCACAAACTTCAACACAAGTATTATTTAAACTCATAATCACCCAACTAGCATGACTTTATATCACCATCATATCTCAAAACAATTATCAAGTATCAAATTCATCATAGCATCCAATTCACTTTCTATGATAGTTTTTATTATACCCAACTTGGATGCCCATCATTCTAGGACCAATTTTATAACCATAGCAAATACCATGCTGTTCTAAGAGACTCTCAAAATAATATAAGTGATGCATGAGAGATCAACAATTTCTACAAAATTAAACCACCGCCGGTGTAGGATCGAAGTATGTCTAGAGGGGGTGATTAGACTACTTGACAATATAAAATTCTGCCTTTTGACAAAGAACAGCTTTTTGGCAGATTCACAATTATGATCAAGTCACATCACCCTACACATGCAATTCTAGAGTATAGGCAGCGGAAAGTAAATTGCACATGTAGTAAAGAGAGGTGGAGAAGAGCAAACGCAATTTTGGAGACGCTGTGATTTTTCTCGTGGTTCCGATAGGTGGTGCTATCGCATTTCCACGCTGATGGAGACTTCAACCCACGGAGGGTAACGGCCAGAGAGTCCACGGAGGGCTCCACCCACGAAGGGTCCACGAAGAAGCAACCTTGTCTATTCCATCATGGCTCACGCCCACGGAAGACTAGCCTTACTCGGGTAGATCTTCACTAAGTAGGCGATCTCCTTGCCCTTACAAACTTCTTGGTTCAACTCCACATCTCGAGGAGGCTCCCAAGCGACACCTAACCAATCTAGCAGTGCACCACCTCCAAAAGGTAATAGATGTTGTAGATGATGATGAACTCCTTGCTCTTGTGCTTCAAATGATAATCTCCCCAACACTCAACTCTCCTCACCGATTTGGCTGTGGTGGAAGAAAGGATTGAGTGGAAAGCAACTTGGGAAGGCTAGAGATCAAGCTTCATATGGTGGGAGGGAGCAACTTGATCTCAACACAAGGGTAGGTAGTTCTCTTCTTAAATGTAAGGTAGGAGTGGTAGTTCTTTCTCGATGGCTCTCTCCACGAATGAAGAGGGGTGGAGGGTATAAATAGCCTCCACACAAAATCCAACTGCTACACACATTTGAGCAATCTGTGGGACCGGTTGACAACTCGGTGAGACCGAAAGTTCAAATAATGTGAATATTGGGATTTTCGGGGACCGAAAATGCAATCTCTGTTAGTCCGATTTGTGTAATGACAAGAGCATGCCAATTTCGTGGGATCGACTTCATCATCTCTGTGACACCGATTTGATGATGTATGTTACGGCTTGGCAACTCATTTTTCGTGAGACCGAGTTCGTAATCGGAAAATCCGAGTTTGCTAGGGTTTGGCTTATGGCTGAGGTGGTTCATCTCGTGTGGACTGAAGTTTGGAATATCGGTGGGACCGAGACTACTTATGAGTGTATATGGCAAGGAAAGTTGCCGATAGTTTAGGAGATGTATCACTAAGCACTTGAGCAACCAGATCATCATCATAACCTCATCCCCTTTAATAGTATTGGCTTTTCCTATGGACTCAATGTGATCTTGGATCACTAAACCAAAAATGGAGTCTTGAGCTTTTGCCAATGCTTGCCTTAGCATTTTGAGGGGTCCACTTCTTCACCCTTGCCATACCCATATCAATGAACTCTCTCAAATGATTCTCAAGTAACTTATTAGTTCAATGATATATATGTTGTTATTAATTACCAAAACCACCCGGGATTAGTTGCACTTTCAATCTCCCCTTTTGGTAATTGATGACAACATATAGATCAAAGCTTCACAAAGGATATAATCAATGAATAATATCGTCGCTTTGAGAAGTATGTGATAAGCAAGAGCTCCCTAAATTTGTGCATTATTTAAGATTTATGCTTGAATGCAAATGCACAATCGATTAGGATCATGGGTCACTCTTCCATGTCACATACATCTTGGTGGAGCGCACAAAATGATAAGAATGAACAAAGATGCACCCAATCACCAAGACATGAGTAAATGGTCATACGAGATAGGAATGGCATATGATAAGCATTAAGCACACATTAAAGCATAGTACGACCAAGCACTCATTAAGGTAGAATCAAACGGAGTATCAAACACATCAATGTCTCGAAACCAAAAGTATCTCAAAGAAACCGCAAAAGAACGAAAGAGCAAAAGCGACAATAGCACTCTCTCGAAGTCCTATGATCTATACACTTTCCCCTTTGGCAACAAGTTACCAAAAGTTCGAAAAGGCATAGAGCTAAGCGCCATCAGGACTCTCGCGCGGCTCTGGCCTCGAAGTTGATGTCGAGTGGATATGACAAGATCGGGCGAAGACTTCACCGATGTCCGTGGCTGGAGGAGGGACATCGAGATGGAGCTGTAGTAGGAACAACCGCTGAACTGTGGAGGTGTCAAGTTGTAGTCCCGTGTCACCATCGAATGGCAACGATCGGGGTCCTTGGGAACCAAAGCAATTGCTGATGAGAATCTCGGACTAAGTCATCCCGCATCTCACGATAAGCTCTTCCTTCTCCCGCTTTGCTTCCTCAATGTCTCGCCTCGAGCTTGTTGACAAATACTTGCACTTCAGCCACCTTCACATCCAGAGCGTGATTTTGTCCTCAACAATCCTCTCTAAGTTTCCCGAGACTGTATAATGCTGGCTGCATTGTTCAATCCTTTGAGTAGCTTCAAGAATCGCCTCCAAACTCTTTGGTTTAGTCGCCGCTTCCTTGTCACCTTTGGCTTTCTTAGCAGCTTCGATCTTGGCTTGACCTTCAACAGATGTCGGATCCTCCTCATTCATCACAACAACATTGTCTTCATGCTCGCTGCAGCGTAAATGTTCTCTATCCAACAAGAATGTGCCCGTGCAAACTTGGCATTGATAAGCATCCTAATCATGGGCAAATCCACATGACCTTTTCTCGTCACCGCAATCTCTTAATGGTCTCTACCATCAAGTCCATCACCTTGAAAGGTGCTTTCTCATCAAGTATGTGCAGCATGTTGATAGAGTATCCTCTCGATCATGATCATCTCCAGATTTGGGCATCAAGGTATGCCTCAAGATAGTATTAGTGGTAGGTAAGCCTCGCTCGAGATAGTAGATCGAGCCGAGCTTCCAGATTCCCAAATCCTCTCGCCGAATCTCTTTGTACATGTTCTTCATGGATTCATGATTCTTCTTGGAATCCCATATACATCAATATCATCTTCTCGCAGACTCGAGCATTCAGAATTTCTGCCCATTCTTCAATGTAAGAAGAAAATCTTGACCTTCACCATCCATATAATCTTTCCATCGGTAGAAGTGAGTGTGGCATAAAATTGCATTATCATCTCATCATTCCAACTGGTCAATTTCTCGACCTACAAAATCTGCAACACCACATGCAAAGTGAAACTTTCATGCACATGTGGAAAGAAATCTCTGCGTTTCGCTGTCAATGTACTTCCAATAACATATCGGGTCTCTGCGACTATGAGCTTCTTGTCCATCAAGACGGTCTCATAGAAGTCCCGCTGCTCCGTGTGAAATCTGGGATCTAGAGCAGTTCTTCTCCTCACGGCATATGGGTCGCTTTGTCTCCATAGCCGAGACCTCTATCTTTCCTTGCCTTCATATTCTCATTTTGAGGATGAGCATCATTATGGATCGGCAGCTTTGGACGGTTTCAGCAAAATGGTCCTTCATCGTCCGACTCACCTGGTGGCACATCATCCTTGTTCTTTTCGGATGCTGGAATGTTCCTCGATACCTTCTTGGCTTGGCAGCAGTTTTGCTGGAGCTGCCTTTAGCTGGAGCAGATTGCTTGGGCTTTGATGTGGCTCCAGCCTTAATGGCATCACCCATGAACTTAGGCTTCGAGGAGGAGGCTGGGGTGCTTCTCATCCTCATCTTCCTCTCGCATGCATCATGCACTATCCTCTTCTCTTGGAGGTTTTCTTCACTTTGCTTGCAGCTTGCCTCTCCCAAATTCAGCTTCTGGCAACAGCTTGATCGCTTGACTTTGCTGGTGCCCTTCTTAGTTTGTCGACCTTGTTGCTCTTTTGGCAACAACCTTCCTCTTAGGCTTTGAGGTTACCTCTTCCTCAACAACAAAATCTGAATCTTCATCATCTGAATTCCTCTTCTTTCTAGCTCTGGTGGCTGCAGGAGGCAAGCCACTTGGTGTACTCCTCTCACCATCATCGATGAGCTGCTAGGATCGACTAGTGCCCGCCTCGAATATCTGCAATGGGTGTCTCTCACCTGCTCGACTCACACTGCATCCCACATGGCCGACAACCCGTGAATAGATAAGGTGTAGGCAGAGAAGAAGAGTCATCACAAAATGCGTAAGTTTTTGCAAACAAATGAGTTCAAATTCTAGTATTAGGTTTTCACAGAAGACATTTCGTTAGACCGAAGTTTAAGATTCGTGAATCCAAGTGTTAAACATGAGCTTTCACACCACTTTCGGTTTGACCGGTGAGTTTCGTCCCGCCGAAAACACTAGGGTTTCATAGAATTTTCATTTCGTCACACCGATTTGCACAACTCGTTGGACCGAAGGTGCAAGCAATGGCCATAGGCCAAATCGGTCATACCGAAACTATAAAGTCGGTCTCACCGAGATGTGTTCGGTGAAACCTAACCCTAAAACTTTTATCAATCTAGTTCAAACGAACTAATCAGTGTACAGGAGGATTTCAATCGTGGCAAGATTCTAGGCAATCCAAACGCATTGAATCGGAGATGGGAGCATGAGGGATCAAAACTCACCCTAACTTGGTGGAGTTTTTCACGGCGCAACGGTGCGGAGGAGATGTCCGCTGACGGCGACGGAGACTCTGCGGCGAGGGCGCACAAAGCATTTACTTACGACGATCCGGAGACCAAGGCGACGGCAAAGAAGGGGTGGGGGCTAAACGCTTGAAGGAGGAATCAACGCCGCTGCCCTGAGTATATATACCCTTTGTCGCCGGTGGGACCGAGTTGTAAAACTCGGTGGCACCGAGATGGATAATCGCTAGGCAGTTATGCACTTCGTCACGCCAAAATCACAACTCGGTTTCACCGAGGTGAAAAACCTAGATCAGTCTAAATGCTTTCGGTTCGACCGAGTTTGAGTGTGTTGGTCCGATCGAAATCAATTAGAAGGTTTTGGAAGTTAGCCCTTGACGGATCGGTGGCCCGAAAGTGCTCCTCACCCGAGGGTCCGAAAATGACTTGTTCAAAATTTGTGATGTAAGCATGAATAGAATTTGAGACAAGAAAGCATAGATAGCTAGGAGGTATTTAGGCATTCTTGTCCATCCATTTGGTCAAAAAATCAAAACGACCAAAACAACAAATGGATGTCCTCGAATGGATAAAATCATGCATCCAACATGCTCACACAATAAGATAGCAAATGAAATATGTGTCAAACATGCACAACCAAAACTCTAGCAACTAACACACAATTTGTCGATGACTAGGTCATCTTTATATGAGTATATTGACTTAGGAGCCAAATGAGAACATTTGATCATAGGTCATACTCATCGCTTAAGCACAAGTGGGGTTACCACTTTTACATAAAGCATTGATGTGTTCACATCATTTGAAGATGCTTTAGCTCAATTTTTAGAGCAAAGCTCCCCTAGATGTGAGAACCCCTTTAAAGGGTCAAACTAACCTTGGGTTGTCGAGAAGACTTCATGTAGATGTTGAAGATGTGGATGCTCAAGTTGATGGAGATCATCAAGAGTTGGGAGCTATCCTTGGATTCGGCACTTTCAATACCTACATGGGTTAGTCCCACAAGGAACAAACAAGGATATCCATGGACATAGATTGAAGTTCACAATAGATGATGTCCATGAAAGCAATGATTACCTTGTCCCTTGACTTACCAACAAGAGGGTTTGTGACTCCATGAACTAGTGCACGATGTGGAAGTTGATTGCACAAGTTTTTGCCAAAATGAATGTGAGTGAAGTACGCTATGAGTCACCCTCAAGAACTTTCTAGTTCTTCTTCCTCGGATCCACATCATCTTGATGGGAATCCTTGGGGTTGTAGTTGAGCTTGACGGTAGAACTTGACGCTTCCTTGGGAACCCACTTGACCATGGCTTGAGGTGCTTCAACAAATGCATCAATCTCCTCTTGAAGCTTGTCCTTGCCTTTTAGCTTGTGGTCTTGTGGTGGAAGGTCATCTTGTGCTTGTTCCACATTTGAAGAAGTAGGATCATACTTCTCTTTTGAAGAACAAACTGGAGTAGGATATTGACTTCTTCCCACTCAACACCTTCTGCGCTGAACTTTCGCTCAAAACCAATTCCTTGATTCTTCCGGTGCCTTCCTTGCTTGCTAACAATTTCTCAAAGTTCTTGCTTCCGCAAGGCTCTTGTAGACACCTTTCTATGATCCCTTTCAATAAACTATTTTCTTGCTCAAGTGTAACTTGGCTTGAAACATTGTTAGTGGAATCAAGAGAACTACTAGAAGTAACAACATTGGATTTAGCATGGTTATTGTTACTACTAGAGAAAGAATTTTTCTTATGCTTGTCATGCTTAGTCTTAATGGGTGGCAAGAAATTAGACAAGAGAAGTCGTTTACGAGATATGACTTAACTCTTCTTTCAAGATCGTCATTGATTGCTTTTAGAAACTCATGTTCTTGCTCTAGAGTGAGCTTCTAAGCGTAGCTTCTCATGAGATCTTAGGAGCTTCTATGATCTTCTTGAGTTGTTTCATGAGCTAACTTAAGAGTGTTTAGTTCTTTAGTTAGACGCTCAATCTCCATCATAGCATTGTCATTCGACTTTTCTTGACTATAAAGACTACTAGCATGTTCATCGTTACTAGGCTCATCGGATTTATCATGTAAGAGCTCATCTTCACCAAGCAAGTCATCCTCATCACTATCAAGTCAATGAATTCAGTGGTGTGATACCTTGGGGCCTTTAGCCATGAAGCATCTTCCATTCCCTCATTTGGTGAATCAAATAAGTCGTAGGAGTTGGAGTTGGAGGATACGAGAGCAAGACCGGCAACACCTTCATCTTGACTGTAGTCGGAGTTGGAGTGATAGCTTCCTTCGATTGATTGTTCGAGTTTGAGCCGAGACCCATTCACCTACATGAGCTTGATGTTTTCTTCTTGTGTAGCTCCTTGATGACTTGTCTTTCCTCTCCGAATCCTTGCTTCTCCGAGAGGGTCTTCGCTCATAACGATCATCTCTCGCCTTCTTCTCTCTTCCGAGGTGACTCATCTCTTGAGCTTCTTCTTCTTGGAGATTCTTTCTTCTCTCGTGGAAGCCAGTACACTCATTTGAATAGTGTCCGGGTCTTCCACAATTGTAGCAGTTTCGATCACGACTAGAAGATCCCTTTTCATCATATGATCTAGACTTTGAGCTTCTCTCTTTGCCTCTATTCTTGTAGAATTTGTTGAAGTTCTTGACCATTAGGCTTATCTCTTCATTGGAAACCAACTTGTCACTTGAGGTTGTGGGAGCATCACTTGTAGCTTTGTAAGCACCACTTGACTTGTTGTGAAGCTCTTCCTTATCCTTAAGTGTCATCTCATGAGCAACAATTCTTCCAATGACTTCAGTTGGCTTGAGATTCTTGTATTTGGCATCATTTGGATCAAAGTGCACACGGTGTCATACTTTCCATCCAAAGCTCTGAGAATCTTCTTGATGATGAATCGGTCATTTCTTCGCTTCCTAAGCCGGCAATCTCATTTGTGATGAGAGCAAGCCTAGAGTACATTTTAGTAATTCCTTCACCATCCTTCATCTTGAACTTGTCAAGTCGACCTTGAAGAACATCTAGCTTTGATTCCTTCACGGACTCGGTACCTTCGTGCATTTCAACCAAAGTATCCCAAATCTCTTTTGCATTCTCAAGACGGCTGATTTTGTTGAACTCCTCGACACAAGGCATTGAAGAGAATGTCACAAGCTTGAGCATTGTTTTGCAACATCCGCAATTCTTCCGGTAGTAGCTTCAATCCGAACTTTTCCTTCCTCAAGAATTCACCTTGCATACCAACACAAATAATGCCCCATGCGGCCGGGTTATGACCAAGAATATGCATTTTCATTTTGTGCTTCCAACTAGCAAAATTTGTACCATCAAAGTAAGGACCTCACTTAAAATTACCTCACTAGACGCCATACTCTCCTAGGTTGTGAAACCAAGCTTATGGAGTCCAATGCAATGGAAACCAATACAATGGAGACCAAAGCTCTGATACCACTTGTAGGATCGAAAGTATGTCTAGAGGGGGGTGATTAGACTACTTGACAATATAAAAATTCTGCCTTTTGACAAAGAACAGTTTTTGGCAGATTCACAATTATGATCAAGTCAAGCATCACCCTACACATGCAATTCTAGAGTATAGGCAGCGGAAAGTAAATTGCACATGTAGTAAAGAGAGGTGGAGAAGAGCAAACGCAATTTTGGAGACGCGGTGATTTTTCTCGTGGTTCCGATAGGTGGTGCTATCGTATTTCCACGTTTGATGGAGACTTCAACCCACCGGAGGGTAACGGCGATCATGTCAAGCTTGATCCGTCTGGTTGACCACGATGGTTAACAGAGCGGTCACTTATCTGTGAGATCCATCAACACCGAGCCGGCGAAGGACATTGTGGCCTTCCTACCCCTGCCGTTGTCGACCAGAGGTCATGGCCGCCATAGTTGTGGAGTCTTGGATAGGTTGTGTGCCAGCCATGAAGATTCCAACCCTGCTCGGTGATAACCCACAAGTGTAGGGGATCGCAATTTCGAGGGTAAAGTGTTCAACCCAAATTTATTTATTCGACACAAGGAGCCAAAGAATATTCTTGAGTATTAGCAGCTGAGTTGTCAATTCAACCACACCGGATAACTTAGTATCTCGCAGCAAAGTATTTAGTAGCAAAAGTGGTATGATAATAAAAGTAATGGTAGCAAAAGTGAAGATAATTGTTTTGGGGTTTTTGTAGTAGTTGTAGCAAAGAGCAAACGAAAAGTAAATAAGCAAAGAACAATATGTGAAAAGCTTGTAGGCAATGGATCATGATGGATAATTATGCCAATGCGATTCCTCATGTAATAGCTATAACATAGGGTGACATGTAACTAGCTTCACTCATCAATGTAATGTAGGCATGTATTCCAGAATAGTCATATGTGCTTATGGAAAAGAACTTGCATGGCATCTTTGTCCTACCCTCCCGTGGCAGTGGGTCCTAGTGGAAACTAAGGATATTAATAGAGAACCGAACAAAGCATTAGCACATAGTGAATACATGAACTCCTCAAACTACGGTCATCACCAAGAAGTATCCCGATTATTGTCACTTCGGGTTGTCGATCATAACACATAATAGGTGACTATAGACTTGCAAGATAGGATCAAGAACACACATATATTCATGAAAACATAATAGGTTCAGATCTGAAATCATGGCACTCGGCCCTAGTGACAAGCATTAAGCATAGCAAAGTCATAGCAACATCACTCCTCGTAACATAGTGGATACTAGGATCAAACCCTAACAAAACTAACTTGATTACATGGTAAATCTCATCCAACCCATCACCGCCCAAAGCAAGCCTACGATGGAATTACTCACGATGACGGTGAGCATCATGAAATTGGTGATGGAGGATGGTTGATGATGACGACGGCGATTTAATCCCCTCTCCTGAGCCCCGAACAGACTAGAGATCAGCCTCCCGAGAGATTAGGGCTTGGCGGCGGCTCCATGTCGTGAAACGCGATGAAACTTTCTCTGGTTTTTTCTCCCTAACGTGAATATATGGAGTTGGAGGAGGTCGGTGGAGGTCCAGGGGCCCACGAGATAGGGCGCGCGCCTTCTGTGGGGGCGCCTGCCTCGTGGATGTGCCCCGCCCCCGGTGTATTTCTTTCACCCAAAATTTTATTAATTCCAAAAGTGCCTCCGTGGATTTTCGTGACATTCCGAGAACTTTTCTTTTCTACACATAAAACAACATCATGGCAGTTCTCAATGAAAACAGTACACCAAGTTAGTTTCATTCAAATCATGCAAGTTAGAGTCCAAAACAAGGGCAAAAGTGTTTAGAAAAGTAGATACATTGAGACGATCAACTCCCCCAAGCTTAAACCTTTGCTTGTCCTCAAGCAATTCAGTTGATAAACCGAAAGTGATAAAGAAAAGCTTTTACAAACTCGCTTGCTCTTGTTGTTGTAACATGAAAAGCCAGATTCAAGTTTCAAAGAAATATTATGAACTAACCATACTCACAATAACACTTAGGTCTCACAATTACTCATATCAATAGCATAATCAGCTAGCGAGCCATAATAATAAAACTCGATGACAACACTTTCTCAAAATAATCATAACATGATATAACAAAATGGTATCTCGCTAGCCCTTTCGAGACCAAGAAACATAAATGCAGAGCACCTTTAAAGATCAAGGACTGACTAAACATTGTAATTCATGGTAAAGAGATCCAAATAAGTCATACCCAATATAAACCAACAATAATGAATGCAAATGACAAGCAGTTTCCAATGGGTGCTTTTAATAAGAAGGGTGATGACTCAACATAGAAGTAAATAGATAGGCCCTTCGCAGAGGGAAGGTGGATTTGTAGAGGTGCCAGAGCTCGATTCTAAAATAGAGATTGAATAACATTTTGAGCGCATACTTTCACCGTCAACGCAACAACTATGAGATGGCTGTATCTTCCATACTACATGAATTATAGGAGTTCCCAAACAGAATGGTAAAGGTTTATACTCCCCAACCACCAACAAGCATCAATCCATGGCTTGCTCGAAACAACGAGTGCCTCCAACTAACAACAGCCCCTGGGGAATTTTGTTTAATTATTTTGATTTGCTTTGATCTTTTGGATCATGGGACTGCATCCCGTTATCGCCCTTTCTTTCGTGAATGAGGAGCGGAGTCCACTCCTCTTGAGAATAACCCACCTAGCATGGAAGATATAGGCAGCCCTAGTTGTAACATGAGCTGCTCGAGCATACAAAACAGAATTTCATTTGAAGGTTTGGAGTTTGGCACATACAAATTTACTTGGAACGCAGTAAATACCGTGATATAGGAAGGTATAGTGGACTCATATGTTACAACTTTGGGGTTTAAGGAGTTTGATGCACAAGCAAGATTCCCGCTTAGTACAGTGAAGGCTAGCAAAAGACTAGGAAGCTAATTAACCGAGATAGCGACAACAAATATAAACAAGCATTAAAATTAATTCACACCGAGTACAAACATGAGTAGGATATAATCCACCATGAACATAAATATCGTGAAGGCTATGTTGATTTGATTCAAGTACATGCGTGAACATGTGCCAAGTCGAGTCACTCAATTCATTCAAAGGAGGATACCATCCCATCATACCACATCATAATCATTCTAATAGCATGTTGGCACGCAAGGTAAACCATTATTATTCATAGCTAATCAAGCATGGCACAAGCAACTATAATCTCTAAATGTCATTGCAAATATGTTTACTTCATAATAAGTTGAATCGGACACAATGAACTCATCATATTTACAAAAACAAGAGAGGTCGGGTTCATACCAGCTTTTCTCATCTCAATAAGTTTGTCATATATCGTCATTATTGCCTTTCACTTGAATGACCGAACGATGTATATAATAATAAGAGTGCACGTGCATTGCACTAAGCTGGAATCTACAAGCATTCAACTCAAGAGAGAAGACAAGTAATATGGGCTCTAAGTTAAATAAACAATCATGCATATGAGAGCCACTAAACATTTTCAATATAGTCTTCTCGATCCCCGGAAAAAACTATTTACACGGGAAAGCTCCCAACAAATAATAATAAGAAGAAATCTTTTTGGGTTTTCATTTTAATTTCTACTACAAGCATAGAATTTTAAACTAACTAATTTTTTTGGTTTTTCTTAAGGTTTATCAAACACACAAGAAGAAAACTAGAAAAAGAAATTTAAACTAGCATGGATAATACAATGAAAGAGTATGAGCACCGACGACTAGTGTGTGAGCATGAATGTAAAGTCGGTGAGAATACGATTCCCCAAGCTTAGGCTTTTGGCCTAAGTTGGTCTAATACTATGGTCGCCGCTACTCTCCCCGTAATCGGGAAGTGTAGTCGATACCATTAGTTGGTCATCTCCGGATCCCATCGATGATGATGCACGATAAGGGTCCAGCTCAGTTCCGCCATGTTCAAGTTCGAGTGAAAGCTTGGGCTCGGTGATTGTTTAGCGCTTCCAGTGACAAGAAAATTTTTCGCAAGCAAATCAAACAACAGAGGTGCAGCAAAATAATAATCTCAACGTGGTTCTTATTAAATCTAAATTTATACAAGAGCATATTCTCTTTGTTGTCAATAATAAACTTGTGTGCTACCATGCTCTTGTAATCTAAAATGTGAGGAGGCAATTTTGTCTCCTCTCTCATGGTGCCTAATGGGTATCTCGAAATGTCTAGCAAGACGTGAAGCATAAATACCTCCAAATATGGGGCCTTTTGACGATTCAGTGGATAGCCGCTTAGCAACGACGGCACCCATACTAAAACTGTTGTCCCCAAGCAAGGCATGTTGAAGAATGATAATATCAGGAACACTAAGGTTTCCACTATTTCCACGACCAACCAAGCATCTACTAGCAAATATGGCAAAGTAGCGTAAAATAGGATAGTGTATGCTAGAGACTTTTGCCTCAGAGCCCTTCTTCGGCTCTTCTACAGCTATAGTATTAATAAAGCCACCCACATCTTCACGATGGGGTTCCTCTAATTCTCCCTCATAAGGTATCCTACACACCACGCAAAAAATTACGAAAGACATTTCTTTGAATTCATCATATAAATGAAATGATACCGCAAGCGTGACTTCTTAGGATAATAATAAAAGTTTTGCACGAAAGTATTGGTGAGTAAGAGATACCGATCGATTCGGTCGTTGATGAAACCGTTGAGGCCTCGCAGCCTCGATCAAAGAATAAAATCTTCATGAATTCCAGCTTCTTTCAAGAAATCCTCACATGGCCATTCACACGACTGCATTTCCGCTAAGCGAGGAAGATTATACTTGCCTTTTTCCTTCTCTTTGGCTTGTTTTTCCTGAGAGCTTTGGCTTGTTTTTCCTGAGAGCTTTGGCTAGAAGAGCCCTTCAAAAACCTCCTTAACATTTTCTGAAAATTTCTGAAATTTTAGTAACTTCAAAATAAAAGTGAATAAAACTAAACAAGATTGGTAGCAACCACTCCTACAAGTGCCTAGAGCCTATATCATGCATTAGAATTGCTTGGGACCTCATAAATTTAACATGCAAGCCCAAGAACATGGTCACCTATGCAGCAAAAATTTGCAATGAATAAAGCACTAGAACAAAAACTAATTGGACCAATGGAGGAGTCACATACCAAGCAACAATCTCCCAAAGCAGTTTTGTGAATGGAGCTTTGAGCAAGGAGAATGAAAATCGTAGCAAAATGAGCAAGAACTCGTGCTTGAGCTGGATGGGGATTTTTGGGTAGAAGACGGCGTGTGGGTGCTGGCATATGGAGGGGGCCACCAGGCCCACGAGACAGGGGCGCGCCTATAGGGGGGCGCCCACTCGTGGGTTCGGTGCTTGCCCCTCCCGCAGTGATTTCAAGGTTAAAATCCTCAAATATTCCGTAAAAACCATACTAAATTTGCAAGACATTTGGAGCACTTTTATTTTCGGACTATTTTTTTGCACGGATAATTCGAAAAATGTATGTGATAATACTATTTTTGCTTTTTTATTCTAAATAATGTAAAGTAAAAGAGGGTACAAAAGGTTGTGCCTTCTAGTTTCATCCATCTCATGATCATCAAAATGAATCCACTAACAAGGTTGATCGAGTCTTGTTAACAAACTCATTCAATAACACCGAACCGAGAAATTTCAATAACACTAAGTTACCTCAACAGGATATGAAAATCCCCAAGAATAAGAATATCATACTTTTTCTTGACAGTAGGGAGAGGAAATTCAAAACCTCCAATAACAATAATTGGAACTTTTCCAATAGAATTGATGCTATGAACTTGAGATTGCTTCCTCGAAAGTGTACCGTATGCTCATTACCATTAACATGAAAAGTGACATTGCCTTTGTTGAAATCAATAACAGCCCCTGCAATATTAAGAAAAGGTCTACCAAGGATAATAGACATACTATCGCCCTCGAATATCAAGAATAACAAAGTCCGTTAAGATAGTGACATTTGCAACCACAACAGCACATCCTCACAAATACCGGCGATATAGCAGCTTGATTTATCGCCATTTGCAAAGATATTTCAGTAGGTGTCAATTTATTCAATTCAAGTCTATGATATAAAGAGAGGGCATAACACTAACACCAGCTCCAAGATCACATAAAGCAGTTCTAACATAATTTCTTTTAATGGAACATGGTATAGTTGGTACACCCGATCTCCAAGCTTCTTTGGTATTCCACCTTAAAAGTATAATTAGCAAGCATGGTTCAAAATTTCAGCTTCGTATCTTTCTTTTGTTTGTGATGATATCCTTCATATACTTAGCATAAGGATTTATTTTCAGCATATCGCTTAAGCGATACGTAAGAAAATAGGTCTAATCATTTCAGCAAAGCGCCAAAATCCTCATCATCCTTTGACTTGGATGGTTTAGGAGGAAAGGGCATGGGTATCCGAACCCATGGTTCTCTTTCACCGTGCTTCCTAGCAACAAAATCTCTTATCATAACGCTGATTCTTTGATTGTGGGTTATCAAGATCAACAAAGAGTTCGATCTCTACATCATTGTTTTTCCTAGGTTGAGCATCAACATGAACATTATCATTAACACTATCACTAGGTTCATGTTCATCACCGATTGTGTTTCAAAGATCATAAATAGAAATATCATTGGGATTCTCTGTGTGTTTACAGAGGTTCACTAGAAGCATGCAAAGTCCTATCGCCTTTGTTTTTCTTCTTTTAGAAGAACTAGGTGCCTCTAAATTATTTCTCCAAGAATCTCGCCGATTCTCTTAGGGTGGCCTTCAGATACAAAGGTTCCTAAGTCATTCTACCAGCTCTAGTAGCCACTCTAACAACAAAGTCATTCTTATTATTTAATTCCTCAAGCAAATCATTTTGAGCTTTGAGTACTTGCTCAGCTTGAGTAGCAACCATAGAAGCATATTTGCTAACGAGTTTGAGTTCATCTTTAACTCTAGCTATATTATCGCCTACGCGTCCTATCTCGAAAGCATTATTCTTTAACTCTCTACCAACATAAGCATTAAAACTTTCTTGTCTAGCCATAAAGTCATCAAATTCATCTAAGCAAGGGCTATGAAATTTGGTAGAGGGGATTTCAACTTTATCATATCTATAGACATAATTTACCTTTACTACCTATGTCGGGTTATCAAGACAATGTGGTTCTTCAACAAAGTGTATATTAAGACCATGTATTTCTTCAATAGGAGGTAAATTCTTAACATCTTCAGCTTTAATACCTTTTTCTTTCATTGATTTCTTTGCCTCTTGCATATCTTCAGATCGAGAAATAAAACACCTCTTCTTCGGAATGTGTTTAGGAATAGGCTCAGAGTTGGCTCAATTGGTTCAGAATTACTTCAGAATTGGCTCAGAAGAGTCCAATTATTTTCATTAGTCAACATATTGTTTAATAGTATTTTAGCTTCGTTCGATCGTTTTTTCCTCGAAACACAACCAAAGACAACTATCCCAAGAGTCCTTTGAAGCATCGGTTAGTCCATTATAAAAGATATCAAGTATTTCATTTTTCTTAAGAGGATGATCGTGCAAAGCATTATAACCGGAGAAGCTTCCACCAAGCTTGTGGGAGACTCTTCTTTGGTTTGCACAAAATTATATATTTCCCGCAAGGCAGCTTGTTTCTTATGAGCAGGGAAATATTTAGCAGAGAAGTAATAAATCATATCCTGGGGACTACGCACACAACCAGGAGTAAGAGAATTATACCAAGTCTTAGCATCACCCTTTAATGAGAACGGAAATATCTTAAGGATATAAAAATAGCGAGACTTCTCATCATAAGTAAACAAGGTAGCTATATCATTCAACTTGGTAAGACGTGCCACAACAATTTCAGATTCAAGGCCATAAAAGGATCGATTCAACTAAAGTAATAATCTCAGATCAATAGAGAATTCATAATCCTTATTAGTAACACGTATAGGTGAAGTAGCAAAAGGTGGTCGTTTCATTCTAGCATTAAGAGACCGCTGCCCATTTAGCTAATAATTTCTTAAGATCATATCTATCATTGCAAGCAAAGATTTCCCTAGCAGCTTCTTCATTCATGACATAACCCTTAAAACTTGGGTAAACGCCGTCAGAGAGCCGACATTAGATGGGGACACCTCCGGTCCCGTGGCCACACCGCCGATAGAAGTCGCCGGATAAACCGAATACAACCGGTAAGCCGCTTGAGCCGCCTACTTAGCCGCTTGCTGAGCCGCCTGCCACCTCTTGACGATTCTGCCTTGATCTACCAAGTTAAAGGCTCCATGGTGCGCCGGTCATGCCCGCCTGGCTGGTTACTGGCCGACATTGCTTGAGACAGCCGCCGAGTCCATGTGCTCATATAACTCGGGCTTCGCTTGACGAGGGGTTGAGTGGATCCCGCCCCGCCTGTATGAGTATGCCTCCTGCAGCTAAGGCCGTCCAAGAAGTTTTTCGACCGGCGGATTTCAACCACCACCAAGAGTTGCCATCAATTGGGAGAGCCGCCACTGCCGCCGCCAGCGATCATGTTCTCCAACGGGTTAGAAGAGTGACTCGAGGTGTTGGTACATCCCGAGGTGGAGCAGATTCAGCGGGAGGCCCCATCACCGTGGGTGAACCGCACCTCGACCCCGGTGTTGCATCCCGTCTTCCTCAAGACGCGGGAGAGCCACGACGGGTTACGGGCCCGCACTGTGTGTGAAAGAGGTTTTCGTGATCATAAACCTAAGGGAGTCGAGGATGAGTCTTCCGATGTCTTCTCATGACCTCATTATATGCTCGATCTTGCGTGAGCCGGAAAGTCTGCACCTGAATCCGCTAAGCCCGAGCATCCAGAGCCGCCCACTCTGCGGTTATCATGACATCTTCCGCTGCTAGGTCTTCTTTAGCCTGCACCATATCAAAATTTAACAGTGCCACTTTTGCATCATGTCAAGCTTGATCCGCCGGGTTGACCACGGCGGTTAACAGAGCGGTCAGCTTATCTGTGAAATCCATCAACACCTGAGCCGGCGAGCGCACAGGGCCTCCTGCCCCGGCTGCTGCTGACCCATAGGTCATGGCCGCCATAGTTGTGGAGTCTTGGATAGGTTGTGTGCCAGCCATGAAGATTCCGACCCTGCTCGGTGATAACCCACAAGTGTAGGGGATCGCAACAGCTTTCGAGGGTAAAGTATTCAACCCAAATTTATTGATTCGACACAAGGGGAGCCAAAGAATATTCTTGAGTATTAGCAGTTGAGTTGTTAATTCAATCACACCTGGATAACTTAGTATCTGCAGCAAAGTATTTAGTAGCAAAAGTGGTATGATAATAAAAGTAACGGTAGCAAAAGTAAAGATAATTGTTTTTGGGTTTTGTAGTAGTTGTGATAGTAGCAACGAAAAGTAAATAAGCGGAGAACAATATATGAAAAGCTCAGAGGCAATGGATCGTTGATGGATAATTATGCCGATGCGATTCCTCATGTAACAAATGCTATAACATAGGGTGACACGTAACTAGCTCCAAAGCATCAATGTAATGTAGGCATGTATTCCATAAATAGTCATACGTGCTTATGGAAAAGAACTTGCATGACATCTTTGTCCTACCCTCCCGTGGCAGCGGGTCTTAGCGGAAACTAAGGGATATTAAGGCCTCTTTTTAATAGAGAACTGAACAAAGCATTAGCACATAGTGAATACATGAACTCCTCAAACTACGGTCATCACCGAGAAGTATCCCGATTATTGTCACTTCGGGTTGTTTGATCATAACACATAATAGGTGACTATAGAATTGCAAGATAGGATCAACACACATATATTCATGAAAACATAATAGGTTCAGATCTGAAATCATGGCACTCGGCCCTAGTGACAAGCATTAAGCATAGCAAAGTCATAGCAACATCAATCTCGTAACATAGTGGATACTAGGATCAAACCCTAACAAAACTAACTTGATTACATCAGAATCTCATCCAACCCATCACCGCCAAAGCAAGCTTCACGATGGAATTACTCACACACGGCGGTGAGCATCATGAAATTGGTGATGGAGGATGGTTGATGATGACGACGGCGACGAATCCTCTCTCCGAGCCCCGAACGGACTCCAGATCAGCCCTCCGAGAGATTATGGTTTGGCGGCGGTTCCATGTCGTGAAACGCGATGAAACTTTCTCTAATTTTTTCTCCCGAACGTGAATATATGGAGTTGGAGTTGAGGTCGTGGAGGTCCAGGGGCCCACGAGATAGGGGCTACCGTCTCGTGGGATGTGCCCTAGCCCCCTGGTGTATTTCTTTCACCCAAAAATTCTTATTAATTCCAAAAAGTGCCTCCGTGGATTTTCAGGACATTCCGAGAACTTTTCTGTCGTGGAATTGTCACGGCAGATGTCCTAGTGAAAGGACTTAATCGTGGACCCATCACAACTAGGAAATTTAAAGGGTTTAATCGGGACAAAGGACATGAGGTTTATACTGGTTCGGCCCCTTACGGTGAAGGTAAAGGCTCACGATCCAGCCTCGTGGGATTGCTTATGTCTCGATTACCAGGGAGTGAATTGCTTGTCCTAGCTCTCGAGTTGATGTTACCTATCCTGATCCGCCGCCGGGTCGTCCCTTTATATACAGAGATCGACGCCTTGCGGCCTACAGAGTCCCGGCCGGCTCATAAACAATGTCCGCTCGGTCTCTTAACTATTCTTGTTTTATAATACAAGTCACGATACATGGCGGTTTATCACTACGGCCTTAAGTCGCCTCGATTTGGGCCCTTAACTGAACCGCCATCTCTATCCTCGGGACTTGGGCTTCAAGAGTATTTAAGTATAACCTGCCCCTCCCGGGCGTGGTCATACTAATAGCTATATCCCCAACACATCCCCTTTCGCCTTCGCTTATCGGTAACTTTACTTGAGCTATATTTTTATTCGCCACATGATATGTTTTTGCTTGGAGCATATTGTATGATATGAGTCTTTGCTTTTTAGATTACCATAATCATCCTTGCTGTACACACCTTTTGGGAGAGACACACTTGATTTGGAATTTATTAGAATACTCTGTGCTTCACTTATATCTTTTTGAGCTAGATAATTTTTGCTCTAGTGCTTCACTTATATCTTTTAGAGCACGGCGGTGCCTTTATTTTGTAGAAAATCTCATGCTTCACTTATATTTTTTTGAGAGTCTTATAGAACAGCATGGTATTTGCTATGGTTATAAAATTGGTCCTAGAATGATGAGCATCCAACTTGGGTATAATAAAACTATCATAGAAAGTGAATTGGATGCTATGATCAATTTGATGCTTGATAATTGTTTTGAGATATGAGGATGGCGATATTAGAGTCATGCTAGTGGAGTAATTATAAATTTGAGGAATACTTGTGTTGAAGTTTGTCATTCCCGTAGCATGCACGTATGGTGAACCGCTTTGTGATGAAGTTGGAGCATAATTTATTTATCGATTGTCTTCCTTATGAGTGGCAAATGGGGACGAGCGATGGTCTTTTCCTACCAATCTATCCCCAAGGGGCTGCTACGCCTTGAGCTTATGTTGGTTTTCCTTGAAGAGGAAAGGGTGATGCAGCAAAGTAGCATAATCATTTCCTTAGCTTTTGAGAACCAAGGTATCAATCCAAGAGGAGGCTCCTCAAAAGTCCCATGCACCTACAAAACAAACAAGAGCCTCACAACCAACGCAATAAAGGGGTTGTCAATCCTTCATGGCCACTTCATGAAGTGAGATCCGATAGATATAATATGATAAGATAAATATTTTTGGTATTTTTATGATATAGATTGGAAAAGTAAAGATGCAAATAAAAGTAGATGGAAAACTTATATGATAAAAGATAGACCAAATATAGGTTTCACTAGTGGCTTCTCTCAAGATAGCATAAGTATTACGGTGGTGAACAAATTATCGTCGAGCAATTGATAGAAAAGCAAATAATTATGAGATTATCTAGGCATGATCATGTATATAGGCATCACGTCCGTGACAAGTAGATCGACTCCCGCCTCGCATCTACTACTATTACTCCACACATCGGCCGATTCTCGCCTACATCAAGAGTATTAAGTTCATAAAGAATGAGTAACGATTAAGAAAGATGACATGATGTAGAGGATAAACTCATGCAATATGATATAAACCCCATCTTTTATCCTCGATGGCAACAATACAATACGTGCTTTTGCCGCCTCGCTGTCACCGGGAAAGGCACCGCAAGATTGAACACAAAGCTAAGCACTTCTCCCATTGCAAGAAAGATCAATCTAGTAGGCCAAACCAAACTGATAATTCGAAGATACCTGCAAAGATAACTTAATCACACATAAAAGAATTTAGAGGAGATTCAAATATTTCTCATAGATAAACTTGATCGTAAACCCACAATACATCGGATCTCGACAAACACACCGCAAAAAGAGTTACATCGAATAGATCTCCAAGAAGATCGAGGAGAACTTTGTATTGAGATTCAAAGAGAGAGAAGAAGCCATCTAGCTAATAACTATGGATTCAAAGGTCTGTGGTAAACTACTCACAACTCATCGGAGAGGCCTTAGAGATTATGTAGAGGCCCTCCATGGTCGATTCCTCCTGGAGCGCCACGAAGGCTCCAAGATGGGATCTCATGGATACGTAAGGTGGCGGCGTGGAAATAGGTTTTCGTGGTCTGCTCGATGGTTTCGTGGCACGCTGGTGTATATAGGTGGAAGAAGTAGGTCGGAGGACGCCGAGGCCCATTGGTGGGCGCGCGCCACCCCAAGGAGGCGCGCCGGCACCTCCCGGCCGCCTCCTCTCTGTTGCTGACGTCCATGAAATAGAACCAAGGTCTATCTTTTGATCGAGGTTGAATCGATCATCAACTCCAAGTTCCCTCGGATCACGCTTGTTCCAAAAAGATCGCTCCTCAAGGTTTCATTCCGCTTGGACTCCGCTTGATATTCCTTTCCTTCAAACACTAAAATAGGCAAAAAAATAGCAATTCGGCTAGGCCTCCTGTTAGTAGGTTAGTCCCAAAATGATATAAAAGTGTAAAGTAAAGCCCATAAACATCCAAAACAGGTAATATAATAGCATGCAACAATCTAAAATTATAGATACGTTGGAGACTTATCAAGTATCCCCAAGCTTAATTCTTGCTAGTCCTCGAGTAGGTAAATGATAAAACAGAATTTTTGATGTGAATGCTACCCAAAGATAATTCTCAATGTAATTTTCTTTTATTGTGGCATGAATGTTCAGATCCAAATGATTCAAAATAAAATTTCATATTGACATAAGAAATAGTAATACTTCAAGCATACTAATCAAAGCAATCATGTCTTCTCAAAATAACATGGCTAAAGAAATTTATCCCTACAAAATCATATAGTCTGGCTGTTGCTCATTCTTCATCACACAAAGTATTTAATCATGCACAACCCCGATGACAAGCCAAGCAATTGTTTCATACTTTAGTAATCTCAAACTTTTTCAACTTTCACGCAATACATGAGCGTGAGCCATGGACATAGCACTATATGTGGAATACAATGGTGGTTGTGGAGAAGACAAAAGAAGAAGATAGTCTCACATCAACTAGGCCTATCAACGGGCTATGGAGATGCCCATTAATAGATATCAATGTGAGTGAGTAGGGATTGCCATGCAACAGATGCACTAGAGCTATAAGTGTTTGAAAGCTCAAGAAAAGAAACTAAGTGGGTGTGCATCCAACTCGCTTGCTCACGAAGACCTAGGGCATTTTGAGGAGGTCCATCATTGGAATATACAAGGCAAGTTCTTATAATGAAAAATTCCCACTAGTATATGAAAGTGACAACATAGGAGACTCTCGATCATGAAGATCATGGGGCTACTTTGAAGCACAAGTGTGGTAAAAGGATAGCAGCATTGTCCCTTCTCTTTTTCTTTTATTTGTGGGCTCTTTGGCTTCTTTTTTTAAAGTCCGAAGTCTTATCCCAACTTGTGGGGGAATCATAGTCTCCATCATCCTTTCCTCACTGGGACAATGCTCTAATAATGAAGATCATCAGACTTTTATTTACTTACAACTCAAGATTACAACTCAATACTTAGAACAAGATATGACTCTATATGGATGCTCCAATGTAGAAGGGATATGCAATGAATCAAGAGTGACATGTATGAAAATTATGAAGGTGGCCTTACCACAAATACGATGTCTACTACATGATCATGCAAAGAGCAATATGACAATGATGATGTGTGTCATATGAACGGAACGGTGGAAAGTTGCATGGCAATATATCTCAGAATGGCTAAGGAAATGCCATAATAGGTAGGTATGGTGGCTGTTTTGAGGAAGGTATATGGTAGGTGTAAGGTACCGGGCGAAAGTTGCGCGGCACAAGAGAGGCTAGCAATGGGGGAAGTGAGAAGTGCTATAATCCATGGACTCAACATTAGTCATAAAGAACTCATATACTTATTGCAAAAATCTACAAGCCATTGAAAACAAAGTACTACACGCATGCTCCTAGGGGATAGATTGGTAGGAAAAGACCATCGCCGTCCCCCGACCGCCAATCATAACGAAGACAATCAATAAATAAAATTGTGCTCCAACTTCATTACAAAGCGGTTCACCATACGCATGCTCACAAACTTCAACACAAGTATTATTTAAACTCATAATCACCCAACTAGCATGACTTTATATCACCATCATATCTCAAAACAATTATCAAGTATCAAATTCATCATAGCATCCAATTCACTTTCTATGATAGTTTTTATTATACCCAACTTGATGCCCATCATTCTAGGACCAATTTTATAACCATAGCAAATACCATGCTGTTCTAAGAGACTCTCAAAATAATATAAGTGATGCATGAGAGATCAACAATTTCTACAAAATTAAACCACCGCCGTGTGTAGGATCGAAGTATGTCTAGAGGGGGGGTGATTAGACTACTTGACAATATAAAATTCTGCCTTTTGACAAAGAACAGTTTTTAAGCATTCACAATTATGATCAAGTCAAGCATCACCCTACACATGCAATTCTAGAGTATAGGCAGCGGAAAGTAAATTGCACATGTAGTAAAGAGAGGTGGAGAAGAGCAAACGCAATTTTGGAGACGCGGTGATTTTTCTCGTGGTTCCGATAGGTGGTGCTATCGCATTTCCACGCTGATGGAGACTTCAACCCACGGAGGGTAACGGCCATGCAGAGTCCACGGAGGGCTCCACCCACTAAGGGTCCACGAAGAAGCAACCTTGTCTATTCCATCATGGCCACGCCCACGGAAGACTAGCCTTACTCGGGTAGATCTTCACTAAGTAGGCGATCTCCTTGCCCTTACAAACTTCTTGGTTCAACTCCACATCTCGAGGGAGGCTCCCAAGCGACACCTAACCAATCTAGCAGGCACCACCTCCAAAAGGTAATAGATGTTGTAGATGATGATGAACTCCTTGCTCTTGTGCTTCAAATGATAATCTCCCCAACACTCAACTCTCCTCACCGATTTGGCTGTGGTGGAAGAAAGGATTGAGTGGAAAGCAACTTGGGAAGGCTAGAGATCAAGCTTCATATGGTGGGAGGAGCAACTTGATCTCAACACAAGGGTAGGTAGTTCTCTTCTCGTAAATGTAAGGTAGGAGTGGTAGTTCTTCCGATGGCTCTTCCACGAATGAAGAGGGGTGGAGGGTATAAATAGCCTCCACACAAAATCCAACTGCTATACACATTTGAGCAATCTTGTGGGACCGGTTGACAACTCGGTGAGACCGAAAGTTCAAATAATGTGAATATTGGGATTTTCGTGGGACCAAAATGCAATCTCTAGTTAGTCCGATTCGTGTAATGACAAGAGCATGCCAATTTCGTGGACTGATTTCATCATCTCGGTGACACCGATTTGATGATGTATGTTACAGTAAGCTTGGCAACTCATTTTTCGTGAGACCGAGTTCGTAATCGGAAAATCCGAAGTTTGCTAGGGTTTGGCTTATGGCTGAGGTGGTTCATCTCGTGTGACTGAAGTTTGGAATATCGGTGGGACCGAGACTACTTATGAGTGTATATGGCAAAGGAAAGTTGCCGATAGTTTAGGAGATGTATCACTAAGCACTTGAGCAACCAGATCATCATCATAACCTCATCCCCTTTAATAGTATTGGCTTTTCCTATGGACTCAATGTGATCTTGGATCACTAAACCAAAAATGGAGTCTTGAGCTTTTGCCAATGCTTGCCTTAGCATTTTGAGGGGTCCACTTCTTCACCCTTGCCATACCCATATCAATTAACTCTCTCAAATGATTCTCAAGTAACTTATTAGTTCAATGATATATATGTTGTTATTAATTACCAAAACCACCCGGGATTAGTTGCACTTTCAATCTCCCCTTTTGGTAATTGATGACAACATATAGATCAAAGCTCGACAAAGGATATAATCAATGAATAATATCGTCGCTTTGAGAAGTATGTGATAAGCAAGAGCTCCCCAAATTTGTGCATTATTTAAGATTTATGCTTGAATGCAAATGCACAATCGATTAGGATCATGGGTCACTCTTCCATGTCACATACATCTTGGTGGAGCGCATAAAATGATAAGAATGAACAGATGCACCCAATCACCAAGACATGAGTAAATGGTCATACGAGATAGGAATGGCATATGATAAGCATTAAGCACACATTAAAGCATAGTACTACCAAGCACTCATTAAGGTAGAATCAAACGGAGTATCAAACACATCAATGTCTCGAAACCAAAAGTATCTCAAAGAAACCGCAAAAGAACGAAAGAGCAAAAGCGACAATAGCACTCTCTCTCTCGAAGTCCTATGATCTATACACTTTCCCCTTTGGCAACAAGTTACCAAAAGTTCAAAAGGCATAGAGCTAAGCGCCACTGTGGACTCGCGGGCGGCTCCTGGCCCGAGTTGATGTCGGAGTGGATATGACAAAGATCGGCGAAGACTTCACTGATGTCTGGCCGGAGGAGGGACATCGGAGATGGAGCTGTAGTAGGAACAACCGCCGAACTGTGGAGGTGCAAGTCAGTAGTCCCGTGTCACCATCGAATGGCAACCGATCGGGTCCTTTGGGAACCAAAGTACTGTTGATGAGAATCTCGACTAAGTCATCCTGCATCTCACGATAAGCTCTTCCTTCTCCCGCTTTGTTTCTCAATGTCCGCCGAGCTTGTTGACAATCACTTGCACTTCAACAACCTTCACATCCAGAGCGTGATTTTGTCCTCAACAATCCTCTCTAAGCTTCTCTCGAGACTGTATAATGCTGGCTGCATTGTTCAATCCTTTGAGTAGCTTCAAGAATCTTGCCTCCAAACTCTTTGGTTTAGCTGCCGCCGCTTCCTTGTCGCCTTTGGCTTTCTTAGCAGCTTCGATCTTGGCTTGACCTTCAACAGATGTCGGATCCTCCTCATTCATCACAACAACATTGTCTTCATGCTCGCTGCAGCGTAAATGTTCTCTATCCAACAAGAATGTGCCCGTGCAAACTTGGCATTGATAAGCATCCAATCATGGGCAAATCCACATGACCTTTTCTCGTCACCGCAATTCTCTTAATGGTCTCTACCATCAAGTCCATCACCTTGAAAGGTGCTTTCATCAAGTATGTGCAGCATGTTGATAGAGTATCCTCTCGATCATGCGATCATCTCCAGATTTGGGCATCAAGGTATGCCTCAAGATAGTATTAGTGGTAGGTAAGCCCGCTCGAGATAGTAGATCGAGCCGAGCTTCCAGATTCCCAAATCCTCCGCCGAATCTCTTTGTACATGTTCTTCATGGATTCATGATTCTTCTTGGAATCCCATATACATCAATATCATCTTCTCGTAGATCGAGCATTCGAATTTCTGCCCATTCTTCAACAGAAGAAGAAAATCTTTGACCTTCACCATCCATATAATCTTTCCATCGTGGTAGAAGTGAGTGTGGCATAAAATTGCATTATCATCTCATCATTCCAACCGGTCAATTTCTCACCTACAAAATCTGCAACACCACATGCAAAGGAAACTTTCATGCACATGTGGAAAGAAATCTCGGTTTTCATCTGCCAATGTACTTCCAAATAATATATCGGGTGTCTCGCGATTATGAGCTTCTTGTCCATCAAGACGGTCTCATAGAAGTCCCGCTGCTCGTGTGAAATCTGGGATCTAGAGCAGTTCTTCTCCTCACGGCATATGGGTCAGCTTTGTCTCCATAGCCGAGACCTCTATCTTTCCTTGCCTTCATATTCTCAGCTTGAGGATGAGCATCATTATGGATCGGCAGTTTGGACGAAGTTTCAGCAAAATGGTCCTTCATCGTCTGACTCACCTGGTGGCACATCATCCTTGTTCTTTTCAGATGCGGAATGTTCCCGATATTTTCTTGGCTTGGCAACAGTTTTGCCGGAGCTGCCTTTAGCCGGAGCAGATTGCTTGGGCTTTGATGTGGCTCCACCTTAATGGCATCACCCATGAACTTAGGCTTCGAGGAGGAGGCTGGGGTGCTTCCTCATCCTCATCTTCCTCTCGCCGCATCATGCACTATCCTCTTCTCTTGGAGGTTTTCTTCACTTTGCTTGCAGCTGCCTCTCCCAAATTCAGCTTCTGGCAACAGCTTGATCGCTTGACTTTGCTGGTGCCCTTCTTAGTTTGTCGATTTTGTTGCTCTTGGCAACAACCTTCCTCTTAGGCTTTGAGGTTACCTCTTCCTCAACAACAAAATCTGAATCTTCATCATCTGAATTCCTCTTCTTTCTAGCTCGTGGCTGCAGGAGGCAAGCCACTTGGTGTACTCCTCTCACCATCATCGATGAGCTGCTAGGATCGTGACTAGTGCCCGCCTCGAATATCTGCAATGGGTGTCTCGACCTGTTCTCGACTGCCACCGCATCCGACATGGCCGACAACCCGTGAATAGATAAGGTGTAGGCAGAGAAGAAGAGTCATCACAAAATGCGTAAGTTTTTGCAAACAAATGAGTTCAAATTCTAGTATTAGGTTTTCACAGAAGACATTTCGTTAGACCGAAGTTTAAGATTCGTGAATCCAAGTGTTAAACATGAGCTTCACACCACTTTCGGCTTGACCGGTGAGTTTCGTCCCGCCGAAAACACTAGGGTTTCATAGAATTTTCATTTCGTCACACCGATTTGCACAACTCGTTGGACCGAAGGCAGCAAGGTAATGGCCATAGGCCAAATCGGTCATACCAAACTATAAAGTCGGTCTCACCGAGATGTGTTCAAGGAAACCTAACCCTAAAACTTTTACTCAATCTAGTTCAAACGAACTAACTGTGTACAGGAGGATTTCAATCGTGGCAAGATTCTAGGCAATCCAAACGTGCATTGAATCGGAGATGGGAGCATGAGGGATCAAAACTCACCCTAACTTGGTGGAGTTTTTCACGCGGCAACGGTGCGGAGGAGATGTCCGCTGACGGCGACGGAGACCTGGGCGAGGGCGCACAAAGCGCATTTACGACGATTTATCCGGAGACCAAGGCGACGGCAGAAGGGGTGGGGGCTAAACGCTTGAAGGAGGAATCAACGCGCTGCCCTGAGTATATATACCCTTTGTCGCCGGTGGGACCGAAGTTGTAAACTCGGTGGCACCGAGATGGATAATCGCTAGGCAAGCATGCACTTCGGTCACGCCGAAAATCACAACTCGGTTTCACCGAGGTGAAAACCTAGATCAGTCTAAATGCTTTCGGTTCGACCGAGTTTGAGTGAGTTGGTCTGACCGAAATCAATTAGAAGGTTTTGGAAGTTAGCCCTTGACGGATCGGTGGCTCCGAGTGCTCCTCACCCGGAGGGTCCGAAAATGACTTGTTCAAAATTTGTGATGTAAGCATGAATAGAATTTGAGACAAGAAAGCATAGATAGCTAGGGGAGGTACTTAGGCATTCTTGTCCATCCATTTGGTCAGAAAAATCAAAACGACCAAAACAACAAATGGATGTCCTCGAATGGATAAAATCATGCATCCAACATGCTCACACAATAAGATAGCAAATGAAATATGTGTCAAACATGCACAACCAAAACTCTAGCAACTAACACACAATTTGTCGATGACTAGGTCATCTTTATATGAGTATATTGACTTAGGAGCCAAATGAGAACATTTGATCATAGGTCATACTCATCGCTTAAGCACAAGTGGGGTTACCACTTTTACATAAAGCATTGATGTGTTCACATCATTTGAAGATGCTTTAGCTCAATTTTTAGAGCAAAGCTCCCCTAGATGTGAGAACCCCTTTAAAGGGTCAAACTAACCTTGGGTTGTCGAGAAGACTTCATGTAGATGTTGAAGATGTGGATGCTCAATGTTGATGGAGATCATCAAGAGTTGGGAGCTATCCTTTGATTCGGGCACTTTCAATACCTACATGGGTTAGTCCCACAAGGAACAAACAAGGATATCCATGGACATAGATTGAAGTTCACAATAGATGATGTCCATGAAAGCAATGATTACCTTGTCCCTTGACTTACCAACAAGAGGGTTTGTGACTCCATGAACTAGTGCACGATGTGGAAGTTGATTGCACAAGTTTTTGCCAAAATGAATGTGAGTGAAGTATGTTATGGAGTCACCTCAAGAACTTTCTAGTTCTTCTTCCTCGATCCACATCATCTTGATGGGAATCCTTGGGGTTGTAGTTGAGCTTGACGGTAGAACTTGACGCTTCCTTGGGAACCCACTTGACCATGGCTTGAGGTGCTTCAACAAATGCATCAATCTCCTCTTGAAGCTTGTCCTTGCCTTTTAGCTTGTGGTCTTGTGGTGGAAGGTCATCTTGTGCTTGTTCCACATTTGAAGAAGTAGGATCATACTTCTCCTTGAAGAACAAACTGTGGAGTAGGATATTGACCTTCTTCCCACTCAACACCTTCGGCGTTGAACTTTCGCCAAAACCAATTCCTTGATTCTTCCGGTGCCTTCCTTGCTTAAGTAACAATTTCTCAAAGTTCTTGCTTCCGCAAGGCTCTTGTAGACACCTTTCTATGATCCCTTTCAATAAACTATTTTCTTGCTCAAGTGTAACTTGGCTTGAAACATTGTTAGTGGAATCAAGAGAACTACTAGAAGTAACAACATTGGATTTAGCATGGTTATTGTTACTACTAGAGAAAGAATTTTTCTTATGCTTGTCATGCTTAGTCTTAATGGGTGGCAAGAAATTAGACAAGAGAAGTCGTTTACAAGATATGAAGAACTCTTCTTTCAAGATCGCCATTGATTGCTTTTAGAAACTCATGTTCTTGCTCTAGAGTGAGCTTCTCGCGTAGCTTCTCATGAGATCTTAGGAGCTCTCTATGATCTTCTTGAGTTGTTTCATGAGCTAACTTAAGAGTGTTTAGTTCTTTAGTTAGACGCTCAATCTCCATCATAGCATTGTCATTCGACTCTTCTTGACTATAAAGACTACTAGCATGTTCATCGTTACTAGGCTCACTGGATTTATCATGTAAGAGCTCATCTTCACCAAGCAAGTCATCCTCATCACTATCAAGTCAATGAATCTGTGGTGTGATACCTTGGGGCCTTTAGCCATGAAGCATCTTCCAATTCCTCATTTGGTGAATCAAATAAGTCGAGGAGTTGGAGTTGGAGGATACGAGAGCAAGACCGCAACACCTTCATCTTGACAGTAGTCGGAGTTGGAGTGATAGCTTCCTTCGATTGATTGTCTGAGTCGAGCCGAGACCCATTCACCTACATGAGCTTGATGTTTTCTTCTTGTGTAGCTCCTTGATGACTTGTCTTTCCTCTCCTAATCCTTGCTTCTCCGAGAGGGTCTTCGCTCATAACGATCATCTCTGCTCCTTCTCTCTTTCCGAGGTGACTCATCTCTTGAGCTTCTTCTTCTTGGAGATTCTTCTTTCTCTTGTGGAAGCCGACACTCATTTGAATAGTGTCCGGTCTTCCACAATTGTAGCAGCTTCGATCACGACTAGAAGATCCTTTTCATCATATGATCTAGACTTTGAGCTTCTCTCTTGCCTCTATTCTTGTAGAATTTGTCAAGTTCTTGACCATTAGGCTTATCTCTTCATTGGAAACCAACTTGTCACTTGAGGTTGTGGGAGCATCACTTGTAGCTTTGTAAGCACCACTTGACTTGTTGTGAAGCTCTTCCTTATCCTTAAGTGTCATCTCATGAGCAACAATTCTTCCAATGACTTCAGCTTGGCTTGAGATTCTTGTATTTGGCATCATTTGGATCAAAGTGCACACGGTGTCATACTTTCCATCCAAAGCTCGAGAATCTTCTTGATGATGAATCGGTCGGTCATTTCTTCGCTTCCTAAGCCGCAATCTCATTTGTGATGAGAGCAAGCCTAGAGTACATTTTAGCGACTCTTCACCATCCTTCATCTTGAACTTGTCAAGTCGACCTTGAAGAACATCTAGCTTTGATTCCTTCACGGACTCGTACCTTCGTGCATTTCAACCAAAGTATCCCAAATCTCTTTTGCATTCTCAAGACGGCTGATTTTGTTGAACTCCTCGACACAAGGCATTGAAGAGAATGTCACAAGCTTGAGCATTGTTTTGCAACATCCGCAATTCTTCCGTGAAGCTTCAATCCGAACTTTTCCTTCCTCAAGAATTCACCTTGCATACCAACACAAATAATGCCCCATGCGGCCGGGTTATGACCAAGAATATGCATTTTCATTTTGTGCTTCCAACTAGCAAAATTTGTACCATCAAAGTAAGGACCTCTACTTAAAATTACCTCACTAGACGCCATACTCTCCTAGGTTGTGAAACCAAGCTTATGGAGTCCAATGCAATGGAAACCAATACAATGGAGACCAAAGCTCGATACCACTTGTAGGATCGAAGTATGTCTAGAGGGGGGTGATTAGACTACTTGACAATATAAAAATTCTGCCTTTGACAAAGAACAGTTTTTAAGATTCACAATTATGATCAAGTCAAGCATCACCCTACACATGCAATTCTAGAGTATAGGCAGCGGAAAGTAAATTGCACATGTAGTAAAGAGAGGTGGAGAAGAGCAAACGCAATTTTGGAGACGCTGGTGATTTTTCTCGTGGTTCCGATAGGTGGTGCTATCGCATTTCCACGCTGATGGAGACTTCAACCCACGGAGGGTAACGGCTGCGAGAGTCCACGGAGGGCTCCACCCACTAAGGGTCCACGAAGAAGCAACCTTGTCTATTCCATCATGGCCACGCCCACGGAGGACTAGCCTTACTCGGTAGATCTTCACGAAGTAGGCGATCTCCTTGCCCTTACAAACTTCTTGGTTCAACTCCACATCTCGACGGAGGCTCCCAAGCGACACCTAACCAATCTAGGAGGCACCACCTCCAAAAGGTAATAGATGTTGTAGATGATGATGAACTCCTTGCTCTTGTGCTTCAAATGATAATCTCCCCAACACTCAACTCTCCTCACCGATTTGGCTGTGGTGGAAGAAAGGATTGAGTTGAAAGCAACTTGGGAAGGCTAGAGATCAAGCTTCATATGGTGGGAGGGAGCAACTTGATCTCAACACAAGGGTAGGTAGTTCTTCTCGTAAATGTAAGGTAGGAGTGGTAGTTCTTTTCGATGGCTCTCTCCACGAATGAAGAGGGGTGGAGGGTATAAATAGCCTCCACACAAAATCCAACTGCTACACACATTTGAGCAATCTCGTGGGACCGGTTGACAACTCGGTGAGACCGAAAGTTCAAATAATGTGAACGTTGGGATTTTCGTGGGACCGAAAATGCAATCTCGTTAGTCCGATTTGTAATGACAAGAGCATGCCAATTTCGATGGGACCGACTTCATCATCTCGTGACACCGATTTGATGATGTATGTTACGTGAAGCTTGGTAACTCATTTTTCGTGAGACCGAGTTCGTAATCGGAAAATCCGAGTTTGCTAGGGTTTGGCTTATGGCTGAGGTGGTTCATCTCTTGTGACTGAAGTTTGGAATATCGGTGGGACCGAGACTACTTATGAGTGTATATGGCGTTGAAAGTTGCCGATAGTTTAGGAGATGTATCACTAAGCACTTGAGCAACCAGATCATCATCATAACCTCATCCCCTTTAATAGTATTGGCTTTTCCTATGGACTCAATGTGATCTTGGATCACTAAACCAAAATGGAGTCTTGAGCTTTTGCCAATGCTTGCCTTAGCATTTTGAGGGGTCCACTTCTTCAGTCCTGCCATACCCATATCACGAATCTCTCAAATGATTCTCAAGTAACTTATTAGTTCAATGATATATATGTTGTTATTAATTACCAAAACCACCCGGGATTAGTTGCACTTTCACCGTGTTTCTAAAAGATATAAGTGAAGCACTAGAGCAAAACTTATCTAGCTCAAAAGATATAAGTGAAGCACATAGAGTATTCCAATAAATTCTAATCAAGTGGGATTCTCCCAAAAGGTGTGTACAGGAAGGATGATTGTGTTAATCTAAAAAGCAAAGACTAATATCATACAAGACGCCCAAGCAAAACACATATCATGTATTAATAAAATATAGCTCCAAGTAAACTTACCGATAGATTTAAGATTTAAAGACGGATGCCTTCCGGCATCCCCAAGCTTAGGCTTTTGGTTATCCTTGAATATATTGGGGTGCCTGGGCATCCCAAGCTTAGGCTCTTGCCACTCCTTATTCCATAGTCCATCAAATCTTTTCCCAAAACTTGAAAACTTCACAACAGTAAAACTCAACAGAAATCTCATAAGTCTGTTAGTGCAAAAAAAAGAAAACCACCACATACGGTACTGTAATGAACTCATTATTTATTTATGTTGGTGTTAAACCTACTGTATTCCAACTTATCTATGGTTCATACTTTCCTATACTAGCCATAGATGCATCAAAATAAGCAAACAACACACTAAAAACAGAATCTGTCAAAACAGAACAGTCTGTAGTAATCTGTAACTCTTGAATACTTATGGAACTCTAAAATCCTACAAAATAGGAAGTCCTGGGAAATTTGTCTATTGATCTACATAAAAAGAATCAACGCAAAATCCCATTTCTGTGAATTACTAAAATTATATTCGTGAGTGCAAAGTTTCTGTTTTTCAGCAGAATCAAATTAACTATCACCATAGGTTATCCTATAGGTTCTACATGGCACAAACACTAATTAAAACATGAAAACGCATCTAAATAGAAGCTATATGAATTATTTATTACTAAACAGAAGCAAAAAGCAAAAACTAAAATAAAATTGGGTTGCCTCCCAACTAGCGCTATTGTTTAACGCCCAAGCTAGGCATAAAAGCGAGGATAGATCTAAGTAGTGCCATCTTTGGCACTCAATTCATAAGTAGCTCGCATGATAGATTCATAAGGTAATTTAACTTTCTTTCTTGAAAGTGTTCCATGCCTTTCCTTAACGGAAATTGGAATCTAATATTCCCTTCCTTCATATCAATAATTGCACCAATCGCTCTAAGGAAAGGTCTACCAAGAATAATAGGACATGAAAGATTGCAATCTATTTCAAGAACGATAAAATCTACGGGCACATAATTCCTATTTGCAATAATAAGAACATCATTGATTCTTCCCATGGGTTTCTTAATGGTGGAATCAGCAAGGTGCAAATTTAAAGAGCAATTATCAAAATCATGGAAACCTAGAATATCACATAAAGTTTTCGGAATCGTGAAAACACTAGCACCCAAATCACACAAAGCATAGCACTCATGATCTTTAATTTTAATATTTATAGTAGGTTCCCACTCATCATAAAGTTTTCTAGGTATAGAAACTTCCAAATTAAGTTTTTCATCATAAGATTGCATCAAGGCATCAACAATATGTTTGGTAAAAGCTTTATTTTGACTATAAGCATGAGGAGAATTCAACACGATTGCAACAAGGAAATACAATCTATTAAAGAACAATTATCATAATTAAAGTCCTTGAAATCCAAGATAAGGGTTCAATGCTATTTAAAGTCTTCACCTCTCCAATCCCACTTTTACCAAATTTAGCATCAAGATTTAAAAACTCCGAATCATTGGGACGCCTTTTAACTAAAGTTGACTCATCTCCAACAAGATCATTATTAAGATTCATATTGCAAAACAAAGATTTAATAGGGGACACATAAATAACTTTTAGATCTTCATCATTATTTTCATGGAAACTAGAAGAACAAGCTTTTACAAAGCAATCTTTCTTAGCACGCAATCTAGCGGTTCTTTCTTTGCACTCATCAATGGAAATTCTCATGGCTTTGAGAGACTTATTGATATCATGCTTAGGAGGAGTAGATCTAAGTTTCAAAGAATCAACATCAAGCAATAGTCTATCAACATTCCTAGCCAAATCATCAACTTTAAGCAATTTTTCTTCAAGGAAAAAATTAAAATTCTTTTGAGAGATCATAAATTCTTTAACACTATTCTCAAAATCAGAGGGCATCTTATTAAAATTTCCATAAGAGTTGTTGTAGGAATTTCCATAATTATTATAGGAATTACTAGGAACGGTCTAGGATTAAAGTTTCTATAAGCATTGTTACCAAAATTATTCCTACCAACAAAATTCACATCCATAGATTCAGTATTATTCTCAATCAAAGTAGACAAAGGCATATCATTGGGATCAATAGGAGCACTCTTAGTAGCAAACAATTTCATAAGTTCATCCATCTTTCCACTCAAAACATTAATTTCTTGTATAACATGCACTTTTTTACTAGTAGAGCTTTCAGCAGCCATTCGAATAATTAGCCATAATGTTATCAAGGAGTTTAGTAGCTTCTCCTAAGGTGATTTCCATAAAAGTGCTTCCTCATGTCAATCTAAAAGATTTCTAGAAGCAAAATTCAATCCGCATAAATTTTTGTATGATCATCCATAAATTCAAACCATGAGTAGGGCAATTATGTAATCATTAATTTCATTATTTCCCAAGATTGGGAAACATGATCATGATCAAGTTGTTTAAAATTCATAATATCGTTCCTAAGAGAGATGATCTTAGTGGGAGGAAAATACTTAGAGATAAAAGCATCTTTGCACTTATTCCATGAATCAATACTATTCTTAGGCAAATACGAAAACCAAACTTTAGCACGATCTCTAAGTGAAAACGGAAATAGCTTCAATTTAACAATATCATTATCCGTATCTTTCTTCTTTTGCATCTCACACAAATCAACAAAGTTGTTTAGATGGCTAGCGACATCTTCATTAGGAAGGCCGGAGAATTGATCTTTCATAACAAGATTCACCAAAGCAACATTGATTTCACAAGACTCAACATCATTAAGAGGAGCAATTGGAGTGTTAAGGAAATCATTATTATTAGTATTGGAAAAGTCACACAATTTGGTATTATCTTGCGCCATCGCGACAAGCAATCCAACACACACGCAAACAAAAAGGTAAGCAAAAGAGAGGAGATTGGGAAAGAGAGGGCGAATAAAACGGCAAGGGTGAAGTGGGGGAGAGGAAAACGAGGGGCAAATGGCAAATAATGTAATGCGAGGGAGATGAGTTTGTGATGGATACTTGGTATGTCTTGACTTGAGCGAAGACCTCTGTCGGTGTACTAAAGTAGGGGGTACCTTAGTACCCCGAACTTGTGCACGGGCAGTCGCAACACCCCGCGGCAAGGCTTGCCGGGAGTCCGCCAAGATCCTCCGAAGTCCCTATTTACTGCCATTCAAGAACAAAGTATTAGTTGTGTTGACAAGGCCCCGGCAAGAGGAGTTTGCCGGGAAAGAACAAGGCCCCGGCGAGAGAAGCTTGCCGGGATGAACAAGACCCCGGCAAGAGGAGCTTGCCGGGAAGAACAACCAAAGCACTTCAGAAGACCCGCCACGACGCACCACGTGCCCCGGCAAGACCGGGCGAGCGGCAAGCTCACGGGTGCGATTGAAGACAACGGTCATGCAAGGCGCTTGTCATGACAAGGCTGCCACTCGCACCCAAGCTCCAATAAGATCCAACGACGTGTCACCCCAGACCATCCCAGAGCACGCGGCGCAGGCGCCGTGCAGCTATGCGTGTGAGGTGGCAAACGGTTGACAAGAAGGCCATCGTGGCAATCGGTGGCGCCTAACGGTCGCTTCTTTGCATCGTTAGCGACCGGACGGCATTAAATGCCCTTGTCCCCGCCGTCGAGTTAGGTAGGGGACACTGTTGACACCGCTGTACCAACTCATGCTTTTACCTTTCTACCCCTCTTTCTACGCTTGCCACCGCCGGTGACCCCTTTGACTATAAAAGGGAGGCCCATGCGACGAGAAGGGGTTCGCCTGCTTGGTTTCGCCAGTTCGACTCATTCGAGGCCATAGCTTATTCACGCCCAAGCAAGAACACAAATACAAACACAAAGCAGCAGAGGAGATTTATCTCTCCGAGAGCTCCGGCTGGGTAAAATCGCCTGCTTCCGCCGACCTCGACCGCTTTTCGGCGCCTCCGCCTCCCTGCCGACCGTAAGGCCTCTTGCCCCATAGGTGATCGTGGTTCGCAGTAACCCCACGACATCTTTGGCGCGCCATGGGGGGGCGCCGAGGTCGCGGCGATCCGATTCGGGCGCTCACGCGCTACACCAACATCTTCACAACATGCCACCGAAGAAGAAGGCTTCGAGGTAGCCGCCCGCTCGCGATCGTCCTATCGCCACCGGAGCAACGGGCGGGGCGGACGCCGCGAGGAGCGGCGCCGGGCGGACTCACGTCACCAGTCCAAAGACAAGGCCCCGCAAGCTTCAAAGATCTCGATATCCACCGCGCCTCTCGTGGAGGTGTAAGATCGACAACGCCACGGTGCCCTAGCACCGCTGCTCGCATGGAACAAGGCCAAGCCGCAGATCGCGAGACGTTCAAGACCAGCGTGCGCGCCAGCACGCGGGCACGAGTGAGGTGCGGTCACCTGGGCGGGGTGCTGCTCCTTCCAACCCAATTGGGAGTCCGAGCATGTCCCGCACATCGCATCGCTCGCCACCGCCGCCCAAGACTCTAAAGGAAGCATCGCCCGAAGCTCACCATTTGACTATCCTCCGTCACCGACAAGATCGACGATCGAGGATGACCATTCAGAGCTCGCCGGCTTCGCTTAACGCCGACAAGCCCCGCAAACAAGCACATCGAAGCCTCGCAAGACGCCGGGCGCAAGCCGACATCGACAAGACCGCTGGGGTGCTACCATCACAGACTTCGCCTTCAAGGCCAAGATCGCCACTCGCTGGCCAACTCGACACCGACTCCACCGCTGCCGTTGACCCGCGAAGCTCGCCGCGATCAACGCCATGTTCTCCAAGAACGACGACACGAAGACACTCAGACCGTGATCGAGCGCAGGAGAGAAGCGCTGGCGTTAACTGACAGCGCTGGGCCCACTGTCGATATGCATGCGCCAGGGGAACCAGCGACTTGCCAGACGCGGTAGGCTGTCCTGCTCACCGTGAGCTGCAGAAGTCCAAAGGCTCAAGACCAAGAACTTGCCGCCGACGTTCGAGAAGTATGATGGCGGATACATCCGCCGAGTTCCTCGGCCTACACCATCGCGGGTGCAGCCGCCGGGGACGTGATGAGAAGATCTCGCTAACTACTTCCCGCTGGTGCTCAAGCCCAACGTTAGATCTTGGCTCATGCACTTGCCGGACAGCTCCATTTCTTCGTATGACTTGTGCCATCACTTGTTTGTTTGGCGATTCACAAAAAATACAAGCCCCATGGCCAAGAAAGCGATCTTCATTTGCTTGCCCGTATGGAAGGAGAATCCTTACACAAGTACATACAGAGATTTAGCCTGTGCAGAACATCTCGACGCCCACCCCGCCAGGTTATCGCTGCTCCATCGTAACATGCGAACTGCAGGATGAGGGAGGAGTTGGCGATGTGCAAGATCGAGATGTCAGCCGAGCTCTATGCTCGCCGACAAGTGTGCACGGCCGAGGAGGGAGGAAAATCCTGAGAGATCTGCAGGAGCAGTAGGATCTCGACAGTTGAGGATGCCCTCCGCAAGGAGGAACCGGAGGCGGAATGACAGATGAGAAAGGCTAAGGATGTGCTAGTTGTCGAAAGCAGTCCAAGAACGGAGGCGTCCCGACAAAGCCAAAGCTGGTGACTCCGGCGAGGTTGTGGTAGCCGCCGACTGCAGTGCTAGCTCGACAAGCAAGACTGCAAGATCCACCGCACCAAGGGCCATGACCTCCAAGACTGCAAGAAAGTTGAGCAGATGGCGGAGCTACGTAGCTGAGTACGAAAAGCCGCGACAAGGAGAAGGCCCAGAAGGTGGCGGAGGGTCCGAAGAAGCTTCCCGCCCAGGAGGGCGCCGCAGGCAGCTGGGCAGCGGCAAGGAGATAGACCCCCGTGGCCGCGACAAGGACGAAGAAGAAGATGAGGATGATGAGATGGATGAGGATGAGACCGACGATCAAGAGTTTCGTATATGCACGGAGGTTTTGTGCGTTGACGGCGGTGCTTCTTCGCACACTTTGCACCGCCAACTCAAACAAAGGTGCGTAGAGGTGAATGCAGCAGAACCATCAGTTGAATCGCAAGCCCCTGAAGCGGTCCAGACGCCCATCGATTTGACGTTGAGGATCACCCCGATCGCATCATCGCGGTCGGGTGCTTGCCGATGTTGGTTTCGCCAACCATCCGCAACCTCAAGGTCACAAACATGTTGGTTGACGGCGGGGCCGCCTGAATCTCATCTCCTCCGCAGTTGCTCAAGAAGCTCCAGATCCCCGACAACAGCTCAAGAGACCGTACCTTTCAAGGAATCAATCCGGAAGGAGCAAGCCTAAGGGAAGATCACACCGCCAAGGACGTTTGGCAGCGAGCTGAATTTCAGGACGAGAGAGTCACATTTGATGTTGCTGATTTCCCATTGCCATACAATGGGATACTGGCCGCCCAGCTTGCCAAGTTCATGGCAGCCTCTCATTACGCCTCAACAACGTGCTCAACATACCTGGTCCGATAAGGCTGTCATTTCTATCCACGGGCGCCAAGAAAGACGCACTTATCTGCACCGACAAGATCTACTGAAGCAGCAGCTGCAGCAGAGCGCAAACCACTTGCCACCAAGCTCCCCGGGAAGAACAAGACCAAGTCCGCAAGCATAGCTCGATGCCCACTCCAGCAAGCGCACTTTCGGAGTGCTGCGCGCCGCCGAGGATGCACCAACGAGCTCCACCGCAAGTGCAAGAAAACAAAACAGCTGCACCGAGACCAAGAAAGTGGCCGCCAAGGAGGATGGCACCGGGGTACTTTCACCATCGCAACGCTTGATCCTAAATAGGAAAGCGCCGCTGTTTTCTCATGGGCGAATGTCGGCGTGTTTGCATGGCAACCATCCGACATCCCCGTGTTCCTGTGGAAGTATTGAGCACCACCTGCCGCCCGCCTCATGCGCGCCCGCAAGCGAGAGTCGAAGCAAGGAGTAGAACGCCAAGAGTTCATTGCGTAAGAGATCAAGAAGTTGAAGCTACCGGCCTCGTCCGAGGAGTACTCCATCCAACGCGTTAGCCAATCCAAGTGGTCGTATGAAGTTTAACGGGAAGTGGAGGCTTTGTATTGACTTCACCGATGTCAATAAAGCTTACCCCAAAGATCCATTTCCCTTGCCGCCAGCATTGACCAGATTGTCGACTCCACGCAGGATGTGATCCGCTGCTCCTTGATACATATTCAGGATATCATCGATCTTCGTGGCGTAAGAGGATGAGGAGAAACCGCATTCATTACTCCATGTGGCACGACCGCTTTGTACGAATGCCTTTCGACTAAAGAATGCTGGCTCAACATTTGCAAGAGTAGTCAGCCATGCTTTTGAGCCGCAGCTGCACGTAAATGTAGAAGCTACATGGATGACATAGTGGTCAAGAGCAAGGACAAAGAGACTCGATCCAAGATTTGACTAAACTTTTGCAAATCTGCAAAGTCAATCTCAAGTTGAACCCCAAAAAGTGCGTGTTTGAGTCCCTTCCGCAAGCTTCTCGGATTCTTTGTGTCCCGTGAGGGGATCAAGCCAATCCCGACAAGATTAAGGCCATCGAAAGCGATCGAAGCCCCAAGCGCCAAGGACGGCGAAGACTTGCCTGCTGTGTTGCTGCTCTCAAGAGGTTCATCTCTAAGTTCTGCTGAGCGCTACTCGCCATTTTTCAAAATTTTGAAAAGGCAGGTCCAATGAAATGGACTGAAGCGGAGGTTGCTACCGCAGACTCAAGAGATACCTATCCTCAACTCCAACACTTGTCGCACCCAAACCACAAGAGAAGTTGCTGCTATATCTAGCGGTAACTAATCAAGTGGTTAGTGCTGTTAGTAGCGAAAGGGAGGCGATGATGAGCCAAAGAATCGCGGCAAGCGAGTCCAATGGCAAGTGGGGCTTCCCGACAAGTTCTCGCTCCGATAAGGATAGATTCAGACAGTCGGAAGAGAAACAAGAAGATGGTGCAGCGCCTAGCTTTACTTCGCCGCCCTTCGCAGGGGCTAGATCAAGGTACTGTGTGCGAAGTTGCTTTTCGCCTTCTCATGGCCTCGAGGAAGCCGCGCCATTATTTTCAAGCACATGAGATCACAAATGCCACTCGCTTCGCTGAAGAGGATATTGCAAAATCCGAAGCAACAGTGTAATTGTCGAGTGGGCACCGAACTGTCGAGCTTTGGCCTCAAGTTTGAAAGTACTTCAACTATTCAGAGCCGGCATTGGCAGAATCTATAGCAGAATGGACGCCAACACCGATGAAGAAATTTCGAGAAGAGCATCCCGACAAGGAAGCAAGCAAAGAATGGATCATGTACTTTGACGGTGCTCTTCGCTGCAAGGCGCCGTGGGCGCATTACTTGTCGCACCCACCGGAGAGCACCTCAAGTACGTGATCCAGATGCACTTTCCCAAGGAGCAAGCAACAAACAATACTGCAGAGTATGAAGGCTTGCTTGCCGGACTCAGGATCGCGACAGAACTTGGGATCAAGAAGCTTATTGTCAGGGGTGACTCGCAGCTTGTCGTCCGCCAAGTAAACAAAGATTATCAGAGTTCGTTGATGGAAGCTTACATCAATGAAGTGAGGAAGCTAGAAGAGCATTTTGACGGCCTGCAGATGGAACATGTTCCAAGAGCTCGTAATGACATTGCAGATGGCTCACAAAATGCGCCAGACTCAAGTTACTCGTGGAACCAGGGATCTTTTGCTCAGCCGACTCAACCATCTGTAGCACCGCCGGCCGGACAGAGCAAGAAGAGAAAGTTGGTTATCGGGCGACTACTTTCCGGCAGAGCTTCCCGGAGCCGCCACCAAGAAGGTCCCAGATCAACACAGAAAGTGCCGAGGAGCACCATTCCGACAAGCCCAAGGGTTTGTTTCGCTGAAGCAGACGCCCCGACAAGCCGTGTCCCGACAAGTCAGGTCCCGACACGCTTGCCGGGAGCATCACGCCCCAGAGGATCCCTGTGATCCTGCCGAGAAGCGGATGTTCCCAAGAGCGGCATTTGCGCCTTTAGTCCTTGTCGCGAGCCTCGGCTCCGCATGGGCACAGCAGATCGCCCAATTTCTGCATGTGAGAACTTCCCGAGGAGCAAGAGACAGAGGAGAAAGTAGCCCGCAATCTAGTATGTACCAGCTTTGTCGATGACATACTGCATGTAAGAAGATTCAACAGAGTGAAATTGAAGTGCATCTCCAGAAGAAGGACAGAGCTATTATGGAGATACATGGAGGCATATGCGGTCATCACATTGGCGGAAGAGCACTTGCCAAGAAAGCTTTCCGAAGGTTTCTTCTGGCCGACAGCCTCCGGATGCAATCGCAAGTAACCAAGTGTGAAGCGCTGCCCACTCCAAACAGATTCATCAACCAGCTCAAGCTCTCCAAACAATCCCTTTATCCTCGCCATTTTCGGTCCGGGGCTCGACATCCTCGGCCCCTTCCCCCACTGTCGGGGCTTTGAGTACTTGTACGCTGTAATCGACAAGTTCACAAAGTGTCCTCAAGTGGAACCAGTGAGGAAGGTGACAAAGACAACACCCGTTTGTTCTTCAGTCAATTGTTTGTCATTTCGAATCCCTAACAGATCATCACCGACAATGGCACACACCACGAGCCGCGCCTTCATGCAAGATGTCCAAGATCTTGGCACCAAGATCTCGCTTTCGCTTGCTGCTCACCCGAGAAGCAATGGTCAAGCGGAGAGGGCAACACCGGCGTCGCGCGGGCTCAAGACCAGTAATTTCGGCAAAGCGCACAAGTGCGAAGAAATTGATCGAGCAGCTGCCAGCTGGTTCTTGGTCAATCGAACGATGCCAAATCGAGCCACCGCCGCACACCTTTGCTCTTGTTTACGGAGTGCAGGCAGTTCTCCCCACGAACTCAGATACGGATCACCCGAGTGCTCGCTATGATGAGTTTGAGCAAGAGCAGCTCCGCGAAGATGACGCGCCGCTTCCTCGAGGAGGATCGCCTTCAGTCAGTTCAGGCGAGCTGCTCGCCATCAAGAAGCTTTGCGCCGCTACCATAGCCGCAGTTAATGCCGGCTTCGAGGAAGGCGGTTTTGTTCTTCGCGATTCAATCCGCCAAGAATTCCAACAAGTTGACGCCGAAGTGGGAATGCCCTTATCGGGTGAAACGAGTCACTAGGCTCGGGCGCTGTCTGCTTTGAGACCGAAGATGGCATTTCGTGAGCAACTCGAACATAGAACATCTTCGCAAGTTTTACCGATATGTGGTTGCCGGCCCCGCCCCGCAACCACCTTTTGTACAAGCATTGCCGCCAAGCATGTAACCTTTGTACAAAGCCGCATGCACTCGCCAAGATAAATAAAGTTTATGTGCCCGCACACCTTGTCAAATTTAATGCATTTTTTTTTTTGCATATATATCCCATACTTTTAGCAGCACTAACCCCCAGAAGCAATAGTGAACCTTGAGGTTCCATATCATTATTTTCTTCTTTGTTCTCAAAGTAAATACCTCCACCCACAAGTTCACCGGGGAGGAGAAGATAAAGGTGTGGACAAGCGACGCTCAAGGGAATCTAGCCTTGCCGGGACGCAGCGCATGTAAAAGCTAAGTTGCCAAAGTTTGAGCATGGTCAAGTTTTAAGTTTTTAAAGTTATACTCCTTGAAACGTCTGCGTTTTGTATGGAAAACCCTGCGCGGAGGAATCGACTCACGGCTAAGTTGCGCCTTTGATTTGTTTTCGAGTCCGCCAACGATACAAGTGAGCTGCAACCAGCCCCGATAAGGTTTCTTGCCGAGGCAAAGATCGCCAAATGGTTGCCGATGTTCCGTGACTCAAGAAGTGTGCTTATGCCGCAAGTTCCTCAAAGCGAGGGTAAAGCATGCAAGGGATGTAACGGAGTAAAGGATATAACATAACGAGTGTTGCCTGTAATAAAGTTATATTACAAGAATAACTTATTGTGGCAATCGACTAGATTGTTCTCATAACTCAAACGACAGCCGCAGAAGAAGGAGAAGAAGGGTGGCCTAATCCACGCCGCCGTCGACCCTCCCGACCTCGCTCACCTTGTCCACGATAGGTGCGACGATGGCCTTGAGTTCTTCAATAGCAGCCACGGCAGCTTCTTGTCGACCCGTGAGGTCGATGTTCGGCTGCGGAAGAGTATCTTCACCAACACCTTCTCCAAGACCTTGGCGCAGATCACATGACTCGCCGCCAGCTTCTTCGATTCTTTCCGGAGCTGCCGGAGAGCCGCCACCACATCCTTGAAGAAAAGCGTGAGCTTGGCGCTGGGTCGGAGATTTTCCTTAGTGGAGTACCAAGCCCGCCAAGTCCAGCCCCGCCAGCCTCCTCGCCGATGGACGCGGCGATGTTGACGAGGCCCTCCACGAGAGCTCCACCATGGTCTTGAAGGTGTTCTGGTCTCGGCGGCTCGCTGCCAGCCTCCTCGTCGTCCTTGAGCTCCTCCTCAAGTCATCTTTCGCTTGGCGGCCCAGCCCCCGCTCAAGGTGGCTGGCTTCAGCTCCAGACAAGACTTGAGTCTTTGGCGTGTTCAGCTCCTTGATCTTTCTCGGCAAGCTGGACTTGCAGTCTGCCATGGGCGCTGCAGTATCCTTCTCGCTCACGCTGGAGTGCGTAAGCTCTTCGCTTCTTCCTTTTCATGTCCGCTTCCAGCTGCGCCACCTTCGCTTAATTCCTTCTGCGGTCTTCAAGCGTCACAGGCATCCTTTTGCTCCTTGAGTGCCCCGCCAAGTGATTGCTCCCGGACGCCGAGCCTCTTCGTGGGCTGTCCAAGTTCACCTTCTTCAGATCAGCTCACCATCCCGCTTTGATAGCTCCGGCGGCGAGCCTCACGCCTTTCGCTTCAGCCTTCTCCAGATGAACGCTTTCTTCTCCTCGCCGAGCTGAAGCCCTCTCCTCAATGGACCGGAGGGCCTCCTCGTCATGGCTCTTGAGCTCCTCCGCAGCCTCTATGTCAACTCCTCACCACATGACAAGCGCTTCGACTCAAGCTTGCCTCGGCGCCGGTAGAGTGACACCAGCTGAGCAGCCGCCCTCCTCGACTCGCCGCGCTGCTGCTTGGCCTGTCGACCACCGCCAGCCCAGCAGGGTTAGCATTCTCACAAACTCCTCCTTCCACTGGGCGCCCGAGCTCGACGCCTGGAAGCCTCGATATACACGCCGCTGGCTTCTGGCACGCTACCGGGCCGGGCTCGCTGGAGCCCGCATCGATCAACAAGCGGAGGGTTCGGCGGATGGTGCAGCGCTTGCGCCTCCGGGCTCCTCCGGTCGCTGCTATCACGCCGACCTCGCCTGGGCCTGCTGGCTGGCGCCTTTGGCGTGGTTCCTCGTCAAGGGGCTCATCGGGCGCCGGTCTTCTTCCTCACCAACGCAAGGCGTTTCAAGTTGCGCAGGCGCCCTCGCCGGTGGCCTGCCTTCCATCAGGTCTGCGAGAGGGGGATCTGAGGATAGGAAGAGGAAGGAAAAGTCAAGCAAATATCCAAAAAAAGAAGGGGAAGATCAGAAGAACCCAAGGGAAAGTTTCCGACGAGGAGGGTTACCTGTGCTGGGCTCTGTGATCATGGGCTCCACCACTGGGGGCTCACTGGTTCCGCCCCTTGCCGAGATCCTCCCTTGCCGGGGAATGCTCCCATGCCGGGAATCAGCCCTTGGCGGCGAGGAATGGCCGACGACACTTCCGGGCGGCTCGTTGCTCCCTGTAGGCCTGTTCCGCTTCCTACACAAATGAATTAACGATCAAGATGTCAAGAAAAGAAAGCACCCATGCGCCGCCTGCAACAAGAAGTGAACTGCACTTACTACTGGGCCAGGCTGGGCTGCTGCGAGGAGAAGGGATCTGGTCCGGCTAAGGTGGTCTCGGACGATTTTCCGCCATCACGGCAGGCTGCCCCCGTCGGCTTCGCACCACGGGATCTTGGCCCTCTTCGCCGCCTCTCCGCCAAAGTCCTGAAACAGTAATAGCTATTTAGAGAGAAGCAAATTAGATACAAGGCAAACAACAACAAGGATCAAAGAAAGACAAGTACAAGAAGAAGAAAGCCCATTCTCCTCCTCCTCCCTCCTCCTCTTCATCGCCATCGAGCTCAGCACGGAGAGGTCGAACTCCTGCACCTCTCAGCGCCGTGTGGCGGAGGAGTAGGGCTCCTTCTGGCGCTTGCCGAGGGCTGCGGCAGATCAGCGTGGCGCCCGGAAGACCCCGCCCAAGGACGGCACACCGGGACCCTCCTGCTGCAACGGTATTTTGCCATGGTGGAGCGTGTCCCACGGGCGCCGGGTTGCCGGGCTGCTTGCCCTCCAGTCAGATTCCACCTCGACGGAGGCGCTCTCGGTTGGAATTGGGGCTGCATTGGGGCTCACATGCAAGCTGCTCGAGGACGGCTGGCCGCCGCGGCTTCGGCGGGCTCGCCGCCCCGCCTCAGTCCTCGCCAAATGACCCTCCGCAAGGTCCTCCTCGCCTAAGCAAGGCTTGCCGCTCAGCCGCATCCGCCATCCAACGCGGAAGCCAACCGCCACAGAAGGCTGCCGCCTCTTCGCCCCGAGGCGGCGTACGCCACCGCTGTCGGTGGTGGCGCTGGTGAGAAGTTTCGCCGCGGAATTGACCGCTACCTCCGCTAAATCGTCAAGAATTGCTGCACAACGCCATCAGCAGGCTCCACCCAAAGTGGACTACCCGCGCGAATCGTGACTGCATCATTGATGCAGATGCGATCGCTACCGAGTTGTTGCACAAGGGAACGACGCTCAAGCTGCAACTCCGAACCACTCGATGGTCGGCGCCATGCTTGAACATCTCCTCAGATCCCGCCAAGCCCTGCACGGTGAAGTTGAAGTTGAGGCCTGATGCAGCTCATGATATCCGCTGGCTGCCAAACAGCCAGCGGGCCTCCTCTTCCGCAGAGGGGCGCGACGACGCGAGGAACTACACTACCGACCGCCTCGCAGAGCCTCGCGCGCTCGAGCCGTAGGCTTCTGGTGGCGATTCTCGCTTATGCCGTCATGACGACAGAGCGCCTGCCGCTGCCACGCACCACCCGGTTCGGGCGCAGTTTGGTGAATGGCTGCGGTTGGCATCACAGATCCAGCACCACTCCGCCTCCACTGCCCCACTTGCATGGAGCTCGCCTCACAAGTGGCACCTCCTTCATACCATCCGGGAGGTCCAGCGATTCGCCAGCTGCCAGTTCCTTTCGCCCGTGGGAGAGAAATAATGACGAAAAAGAGTTTACATTGGGGAGGATGCCAACAAAGTTCTCGCAGAGGGCAAAACCGCCATTGTCGAACGGCGCTAGGGGTGAAATCAAGAAGATGAAACCAGAGGTGTTCATGATGTCGCAGAGAAATGGAAAGGCGGCAGAGCTTGCAATAGAAGAACACAGAAAGAAGTAGTAACCTCCGGGGCACCTTTTTCGATTTGGAAGCCTCG